>NJDC01000024.1:328763-342048 GCA_002245475.1 Calephelis virginiensis | reverse complement strand
AGCGGCGGTGGTGTCAACGGATCCGGCTCGACGAGACGAACACGTAGATATAAAAATTTTGAAAATCGGAGGAACGGGCAAGAAGTTATTTCCAAAAAACCTGTGAAAATTGGGAAAATTTTAAAAAATTGTAAGAAAAAACTTCGTTTTTTGTGAGTCTGCTATATGCATAAACATTTTATATCAACCTTTTTTTGTAGTCAATTATTTTTCCCCGATAAATTAAATTATAACATTGATAATTAAATGATAACAATGATAAAAATTATAAATGATAACATTGGTCTCTCATAATTATTACAACTTTTATTTAACATTAAGAAAAAAATACTTTATCGCAAAAAATAGAGCCATTATTGCAAAAAAAAATAAGGATCTTCGCAGCGAGGCCTTAAGATAAGTAGTATTCTTCTTTCTTTCTACTCAGGCTACAAAATTTAAGATGTGCCGTTTCTATAGAATATATCTCAATGGTTTCAGAACTTTGCATCCCTTTTAGTTGATAGGTTGTACAATCAGTTATATAAATCGTTTATATAAACGTTCACTGCCAGGGCGATCTAAATCGTTTTATTGTTTTGTACGTGACTCGTTAACAGATGGAAAGCTCTAGATCTAGAGGTAAACGTTACTTTTTACTTTACCACGAGTGATTTTCTTTTAAGTAAAAATCTAAATACTATTACGTTATTAATAGAGCATTATCTTTGTGTAGGTGCTACAACTAACGTAAACCCATACAAGTCTTTTGTCATCAGATTAAAACTAGAGGCAGTAGTCTTCATGTTCTTAATCTATTTATATAAAAAGGAATCCTCATTTCCCGTGGCATTACGCTTAAACGGATGGACCAATTTAGCAAATTGCAAAAAATAATGCCCACTGTATTTTTTTTCACAAAAACTGTTAGTAGTAGTACTAGTAGTAGTTAATGTCAAGCGATACAAAGTTCGCCGGGTCGGCCAGTTTTCTATAAATATTGATATAGGTACAACAAAAAAATAAACTTTCGATAGATATACTCTTCGTCAATTTTTCAACTACATTTATAAAATTTGTCACTCTTATGATAATCAATTATTTTTCACAATTTTTGAAAACACAGTTTACTTGGTTACAACATGTGACGAACCCATGATCTGCTTCTGACAGCTGGTACCTAATTCAGATAGCAGCATTTTTTGATATTGCATTCACTCATATTCAAATTCAAAATAGATTTAATTACGTAGATTTATAAAGTTTTTTACAAAGTGAGCAGAGCTCGACACTATCCTATTCCAGATTGGTACTGCTCGATACTCTGTTTAGAATAGTGGCCTCCTCTCGTCCGCTTCTTAGGATAATCTTAGGTTACTTATTGAAAATTCGTTAACCTTCTACAATTGGAAGCGAATGAAAACCAATATTATTGTCACTCAACGACAATCCGTACATTACTGTGAAGGCTGAAAATATGACAGCTGTAATCCGGTAGAATATTCGAGTCATTCCTCGCCGGAAGCAGACTGTCAAAGCGAACATACCGCAGCTTCTATTAACATTTGCGACCACACAGACGTGGCCACCTAATTACAGGATGTATCGGCTTAAATACTAATAGACTGCAACTATTTCATTGAATATCATTTCAAATGGTAAATAAACTATCAATTAACTATAGGAAAGTCTTCCAGGATCTGTAGTTAGTACTACCGACACTATGGTGGTTCGAATTTTACAACCTTGCGTATTTAGCTTAACTAAAATTATTTAAGCGCAGTAGAACTCCAAAAAAACAACTTAAATTTCATTTCCAGCCTCAGATAGCTCCAGGATCCAAGTGTTGAGGTGCAATGTGAACTTCATCAAGGCCTGAGAAGTGGTTTTTAATCCACTTCGACTTCGGAGGAGATTTTATTATGTTCATCTCATATATTTTTTTACGTATAGCAATCGATTTCATTTTTAACCGGTTTTATAAATATTTTTAAGAGTGCTCTTTCACTATTGCTCTCAAATCTGGATCTGACATAGAATTCCAGGGAAATAGAGGAAAACACATTTATTTTAAAATGTCATAATATTGGAATCGAAGCCGGTTTCTTTATATTAAATGTTTGTTAAGTGAACTTTTGTATTGTACAGTAAACCAGAGTTTACTTTAGAAAGAAAGAAATTATTTATTTGCGGAATATGTGTGTGTGTGTTTTTTTTTATGTGTGTAAATGAGATGTTACAAAAATATTTATTTATATCTATTCAATTCAATTAATTTATTTGTAAAAGTGGGTACAGTCGTAGGTCTTAAAGGTTACAAGTCATCTTATTACCTTATTAATCTTAAGTATAAATATTATTTAGGAAAAGTACGTAAATTTTTAGAATTAAAATTTGAAATTTGCAGCAATCAGTTTCACTATCTCACGTATGTACGCAGACATCGTAGATTCAATGCAGAACTAGAAATACTTTAACTAGCCTGCTCTTATTTATATTGTTATACATAAATAAAGTTTAAGGAAAATCACCCATTTAAATTATATACGATTACATCTTGTCAAATTTCAATTAAATCTAAATTATATTGATGTCGTAATCATTACTTATTTTAATACAAATTCACATAGACAAATAATAAACATTATAAAACATTAATTTAATACTTAATTATAAATAATTACGAATCCCATTTACAAATTTTAATATTATCAATGTTTCGTAGTGAAGCAGGCAGATGATTATAAATACGCTGAATAATCAAGACCACATTATTATCATAAAAAGCAGTTTTACGTATTGTATTTTGCTCTTGTTTTTGTCTCTTCCTTTTAAAAATGTTAAAAGATCTACATTTCTCTTTACAAATGTTACAGCTTCGTATATCTATAATGAAGGCACTGTTAAGATACCATGCCTTTGACAAAAAGGTTTGCAAAATGCATTTCTTCTGAGATCTAAAAGGAATATCTTTATTTACTGAATTGCCCCAAAATGCTATGCCAAAGCGAATTATCGAAACAACACCATTATACGCAGTAAGGATCACCCTTTCTCTTACTATTTTTCTCAATAAACGAAGCGCAAACGAAAACTGATTAATTTTTTTACACAATACCTAAGTCGATATGCATTTTCCACATACATACATATTCTACCATATTTTGGTACACAAATATTTAATAATGCATAAATTTATAGAACCTGGATAACCGAGTTTTGCTCAGTATTTTTTTTATATAATTTGTATTTTTTGGGAATTATATTTAAGTACGACCCTTAACAAAAATTTCTTAGCAAACACTCATTAACTTCGAGTCACTTAACAACGCCATCTGCTGGAACAACTTTATTGCTCAAAAAAATAGTATTATTATTTGCCAATAGATGTCAGGAAGAGTCATATTTTTCAGTTTAAACACGAATAAAATTTTCAGTTAAACATGACTAAAATGACATTGGATTTTAAACTTAAATCGTCGCGAATTAATAACATTTTTAATTATTTATACGGGATACTCACGATCTCTTTTTATTTTATTTGTCGATATTTCGGCCTAGTTGCATAGGCCGTGGTCACGACGGGACGGACAAATAAAATAAAAAGAGATCGTGAGTATCCCGTATAAATAATTAAAAATGTTAAAATGACATTTTCTAAAAATGATTCCTAGCTAGATCAATTTACCGCCCCCGAAACCCCCCACACACTAAATTTCATGAAAATCGTTGGAGCCGATTCCGAGATTCCTATTATATATTTAAACAAGAATTGCTCATTTAAAGGTATAAGATATACATGTCAGATCGCAGTTAAATTTGTATGGCAGTTCGGAATGGTGGCCGTCTCAAAGAAGAACCAACAAAATCTGATCATTAATGTCCTAGTAATCGCGTAACAAACGTACAGTCCTATCAAAAGCCTCAAAGTAGGTACAAAACAATTCACCCGTAACTTTAGTTAGTCGAGCAGGTTGGTACAAAGTACCATTCACATTATTAAAACCTACTATAAGTATCTTTCTACATACGTAAGAATGCAAATGACACAAACTTGTGTCCGTAGTAGGTACGACAAAAATCACCGAATTGTACTCTGGGAGTGCTGGTAGAAGTCGAAACTAAAAGATTAGCGTTGAGCTCCTTTGATATTTTGGAATGGTTAGGGATGAATTTTGTATGAATCGTTTAAATTATTAGTACATAAGTACTATTACAAATGTAGTATCGCACAGATTTTTAAATTATATTAGCTGACCCGGTGAACTTCGTTTTATCCGTTCAGTTTGTATGGGAAAAATTCAAATGTTATTTTTCCTGGATTCCCCGCAGTTTTTTCACTTTATTTATATATATTTTTATCCCTTTAAACCTTCTCTGGACTTGAACAAATATGTAGTTCAAAACCAAAATTAGCCAAATCGGTTCAGCTATTCTCGAGTTTTAGCGAGACTAATGATTTTTAAATACATATAGATATAAAAACCTGATTGTATATGTGCCCGGTTATGTATAAGTTTGAAGTTGGTAAACCTATCGCCATAATATTATATGACTAAATATTTCTTATTTTTAAATAAAGAAACACTTGTTATACGTATGACTGATAATTTAAAAGTAAAATACAGTATCTTCTCGCTCATATCTCCGAAGAGGTAGACAGAGGCGCAACCAGCCAGTGGGTGCCCCTACGATGAGGTGAAGACACTAAGTCCTACAATGGCAAGCCTATCGCCTACCGGGCACATACAATCTCGGGCAACGTTATTTTATTATTAAACTAGCTGCTACCTGCGGCTTCGCCCGCGTTTTCACAGAAACCCGGTGTGCGATCGGGATTAAAAATAGCCTATATGTTAATTCAGGTCACAATCTATCTGTCTTCCGAATTTCAGACAAATCCGTTCAGCCATTCGAGCGTGAAAGAGTAACAAACATCCATACATCCATACTTACAAACTTTCGCATTTATAATATTAATAGGATTGAAAATATTGATTTAGAAATTTTCTTTTGTTGCCCGACCCGGGAATTGGACCCAGGACCTCAAGAAGTCAAGTCCGACGCCGGAATGCTAGACCACAGAGACGATATGTAATTTAATATTATACAAAAAGCTGTTATTGTTATTACGGGCTGTTTGTATAAGAAATAATTATTACAAGTGATAAGTAGAACAGTAGTTACAAGTGTTTATTCATTTAAATATATAAAGTATTACCAGAGATTAGTTATATATATCGTCTTTGGTATTACCAAACGCCAATGACGTAAATTGTCAATCAAAGGCGATAAGTAGTTCCTTTAACTAATCATGGGTGCCTTGATTGTACCTCTGCCTCCCACTTCCGGAATACTGGCGTAAAAATAATCTCTGAAATACTCTCTCTGTAAAAGTACAACTAATCAGTTGAGTTTGAGAGACAGCTGAACTAACTGTCCATACCATTTCAAAATTAAAACATATTAAAATAGATTTTGCAAAATCTCGTCTGGATTGCTAGCCACCAAGATAGCTAAATCTATTAATGTATAACTCAATGAATTTAGCTATCTCAGTGGCTAAATTTTGTTTAGTAGGTACCACTATCGGCCAATATTAATAATCAATCCTAATCCAAAAATTGCTGTCCAAGATTAATATTTTGATCCATTTTTATGTTATCGCTTGCCAATAACATATCTGTAGACACGATAAATATGGCAATTAGGTATAGGATAGGCCGGCGGATACGCAGCTATCTAGATTGCTTGAAATCCATCTTTAGAGAAATGTTATTAACATTGGCCGTATATCAATAGTGCTGACAATTATTGTCGTGCTACGGACTGGAGGACATGGTACCCAATAAATTTAGTATTTACTTAAGCAAAAAGCTTAATGTCCTGGTCTCTGGTTAGATAATATACTTTAAGATATAAATAAATAAAATACATATTAAATGTCTCTGGACAAGTTACACACATTGAAACTAACCCCAAAGTAAACAAATTATATCCTTGTGTTATGGGTGTTGGTCAATAATATCAAAGACAATATATATTTACTAATATTGATAATATTAATACATAGAAATACTTATATATACCTGAATTAATTAAGTAAACACCTCACCCGGAAATACAGACACCTAAATGTTTATCACACAACTGCCCCTGTTGGGAATCGAACCCGCCCTCGCGGTTGATCAGTGTAATTAGGCTAGCTACTCGACCAACGAGGCTGTCATAAGGTATGAGTGTTTGTATTATTGTACAGATAGGTAATAGCTATACGAAAAAAACATTTGAACTTGATGTACGTATCTGTTTTAATGAAAATGTTAGTTTTCTAGAACAGTTCATTATCTAGTTTAGTAGCTAGTTTAGAAAACGCATTGGTCATTTTGTTCATTTCATTCAGAAGCTAATAATAAGCTCCAACTCATTGAAATCCTGCCCGTGCGTGCAGCTATTTTTGTACAGGATGTCTATATCTGGTCGATCTCAAGTGTCAAGGTCGCCCATTATATGCGCCGGCGTGCCTTTTACTACTACAATAAAGACGCGGCAATAAAAGTGCACCGGACAGTTTTTGTTTAACAGAATGTAAGACAATTCCAGTAAAAATAATTTGGAATTCTACTCGTAATTAAAAAAAAAAGGCGTGTGTGCGATTCACACACGAATCACGATAGAAGTGAAACTTAAAAAAATCGACAAAAGAATGAGAGTAATACATATTTGTGTCTTTTACCTGCAAAATAATGAGATGAATATATATTTTTGTCTCTTACCTGTCGCTTTTCCGTTGCACCCGTTTTGAAATCACAACGATTCGAAAGAAGTTTCGCTTCAAAAAAATTGGAAAAAGTGTCTAGTGTCTAACTTCTTTATTTATAGAATATATAAGTATATTAAACATATATATATTCACTTTTCGTTGTAATTTTATAACTCAAGAACGGGTCCACCTATCCAAACCAAATGTTTAGGCTTTCTTCGGACTATTTAGTAGATGGTTTATATGAAGTTTGCATAAAGTCGTTCGAGAGGTTCAACATTTTTCATAATTTTGTAACAAATGAATTCAATAAATATCCGCCATTTTGTAATGGGTATTTTTCAATCAAATTGAAACCTTTTTCAAATGGGGATTATGCTGTCATATTAAAACTCTTTTCAGTTGTGTTTGTCTTTTTTTGTTTTGTTACGTTATGTCATTCATGCGGTTACATATACATAGCAAAGCACGTATCGGGGCGCTAGTATTCTTATGGAATATTCCTAGTAAGTTTGTTTTCCAAGCAAGTATATGGGTTTGTCAAGCACTGTGACAATGACTAAGCAGAGGATATGGGACGACTCGCCCTGTTTACTTTTAAATTATCTTTTTCGACCGTTTTTAAGCCAAGAAGTACTCAAAAATAAGTGTACAGGTCAAAATAATAATAAATATTAAATATCATATACGAATTGATTCGTTGGTGGTGTGAAAAGTGGTGACTAACCCATTGATAAGTCAAAAAAAATATGTGGAGACTCGCATTTAAATATCAAAATAAATATAATCAACCCTCAGTCAGATATTTAGGCAATCGAAGTTCCCCACTCTAATGTCTGCCCCCGTCGAGAACTGGACCCCAACCGTCAATTATCGTTGTGGTTACGCGTGTACACTAATCTCCCGACCAAAGTCAGGAGGGATTTGATGCTATACCCACAGAATATAGTTATGTAACCTGTCAATTACCATACATTGTAAATCGTTTCACAAGTCATTAAACTGGATGATTTGTTTACTGGCACAACTATTCATCAACATGAACCATCAATTTTACTCAACAACGAAGTAAAAAGAGTTTTTTTATGTCAAATGTCAGAAATGTTTTTCCCCGTGTTGGTCCGGGCTTCTTTGCAGAATAGACAATCTGCCTTCCTACCAGGCAGCTCGTAAAAGGCGAGCACAGGCTTACCGTCACTAACACCGTGGCATCTGACTAGGTGGTAGAGTTTCACAGCGACTCACCCGGATTGGTACCACCGCCTTACCTATTCCTGCCGCCATAACGTCTGCTTGTCGTTAACGTATTCCGGTTCGGAGGGTAAGGTAGCCGGTAAACTTACTTTTGCTCGAGGCCTAACATCCCGGCCTCAGGTTGGCAAACACCATTACCACCTATAGTGTCTCTAGGCGGCGTGAATTTCTTACCATCAGGAAATCCGTCTGCTTGTTTGCCTTCCAATATCACAATCAATAAAAATCAAAAAATAAAAATAGCAAAAAGCATATGGCTATCATGATGGTAAGAACCAACCGTGGTTAATAGACACCATAGATGTTATGTCCTGTGGTCAGGATTTTAGGCCTATTTTGTAAGTTTTCGGCTACCCTACTCTTCGAACCAGAACATGGCAACCATTATGGTGGCAAGAATAGGTAAGGCGGTGAATATGTAGAGTTACGATGAAAAGTATTTATATGAATTGCTTTACAAAAAAATGATTAGACTACATTCATAATTAGCGAAGTAATCTCGCGAATTATATAACTACAATAAAATGAAAAAAAAAACAATGTAGAATATAGAACTAATTTTTGACACTTAAAATAGATTTTAATTATTATAAATAGTTTAACCGAATGCTATTTGT
Organism: Calephelis virginiensis; assembly: GCA_002245475.1. Lineage (NCBI taxonomy): Eukaryota > Metazoa > Arthropoda > Insecta > Lepidoptera > Riodinidae > Calephelis > Calephelis virginiensis. The sequence goes on along the minus strand of NJDC01000024.1, from coordinate 333,435 downwards.
GTGTAAATAAATTCATATTTTATCTTTTAACAATTTTGTTAGTATTAACTGGCAATTAGCGTCGTAGCACGTGTGATGTGACGTCATCATGTGGGAGACATATTGTATGGTACCAATGTCACTACATGAAAATGCGAAGATAAACGTGCGGTGTATTTTGAAGGTGATGCAGTTTAGAAACAGAATTATTTATTTCAGATTTGAAAAAAAAAGTATCTTCACGCTTATATCCCCGAAGAAGTAGACAGAGTCACAACCAGAGCACCCACAACTAGCTGAAGACAAAGTCCCACAATGTGGTAGATGGCTAGCTTATCGTCCGCCGATTTAGATGTGTGCCTTTCCGGATCTGGGTGTTTATCAAATTTATTCTGGTATTTAGTTACGTGTTTTATTCTATGTATTAGAATCGTTAACTAATGGCACATGCATATAATTTTGCTTACATTGGATTTTTTGGGTTAGGTCGGTACATTTTATTGAATCACGCGTTTCTTTGCGGAAATCCATTATAACAGATGTAAAATAAGGCTTTATTTTGCTAATTCCGGGTAATTTCTTAAGCAGTTACAGTTTCTGTAACTTGTCTAATGATATTTATTTAACTGTACCATCTTTGATGTCTCTAGGCAATGTTTATCATACTATCGCGGTCACTCATGTTCATCTTTTGCCCAATGTACAACGAAATCAACACGACTCATGCCGAAACCCTTATTCGCCTTTACCACACAGGCGCTATAAATCCCAAATATGTTGAGTCATCCTTACGAATATCTATAATTAAACTAACGTAAAACTGCAAAACCCTACTCCAACCATTTAATTTGGTCCCATGTCGCAATTTGATCATTCTTTTTCAGAACGGTAGCGAATGGTTTCGAACTGGTCCCACGTAAGTTTTATCAACATCCTACTGGTAGTTTTTGAGTCATACTTAATAATGCATTAATTTTACTTATCTTAACGACCTTATTTTTAATTTTCACTCAAAAACCACTAGCTGAATCATGATAAGTTAATATAGGAACAGTTCGGAATCATGACTTATCTTTCTAAAAAAGAACCATCAAAATTGGTTGGCTATTGACGGAGTAATCGCGTAACAAACATACAAAAAACGACGGGTTGCACTCCGGGAGTGTCGGCAGAAGTTAAAACTTGAATATTAACGTTGTGCATTTCTCATATTTTGGAATGGTTAGAGAATAAATGCACGAATAGCTTTAATTATCAGTATGAAAGTTCTATGCAGTATGAAAGTTATATTATGCGCGCCTGCAAATATAATGATTATTAATTTCTTGTGTTTTTCTGCAAAAGTTAAAGTTTATTTTTATGTAGAGCCTGTTAATAGTTTTTCAGCTTCCATATAAATTTCAATCAATTTTTTGTTTAAATTGTAGCCTATATGTTATTTTTATGTCTGAACAATACTCCAGCAAAGGTGCATTTAGGTACATAAGGTCGGTAGTTATTATGTGAAAAAAAAAACATGTATCCATCCTTATAAATTTTCGCGTTTGCAATATTAGTAGCATCATTAGTTCTCAAAGTTCTAGTTTTAGATATTCGTGAGGAAAGTTGCGCATAATATTTAGGACGTATAGCGTGTAAATGAGAAACATTTTTTTCGAAGTTTTTATTTACCTAGCGGCGTATATATGTTTGTGCGGGTGAAATCTTGCATGTTAGATTTGATATATTTCTTGGTTACCAAATGAGCTGAAAAAAAATAGAAAAAATGTCATCTGTAACAATAAACTCATTTAGTAGGTGCTTAAAACTTGGAACTGTTTACCTTTAGAACATAACTAATCGCGTTAACGGTAAAAAAAAGAAAATAAAAATTTCGCTACAGGACTCGAATCTTCTGTAGCTCAAATGATTAAAGCATTTAGCAAGCAAAAGGGATCTTTTCGAGCCGACGCTGACGTTTTCGTTTCAAATCCTGCCTGAAGCGAAGTTTTTTCTTTCTTAAATTTTATAGAAATAGAGCTGAAACTTTGCATGTATGTGTAAATCGATAAAACAAAAGAGGAACTGAATCGCCAACTTTCCGCTGTAAGTATAGGTAGAGCAACAACAGCAGTTACAAGGCAAATGTGGGTGATCATAGATACCCGGTAAGAACTAGGTTGACATTCCACGGTCAAATCGCTCTGGCATTATCCAAGAATAGTGTTGCAGCTACCAAGCAGCTCGTAAAAGGCGAGCATAGGCTCGCCGTCACTAACACCGTGACATCTGACTAGGTGGTAGAGTTTAGCAGTGACTCGCCCGGATTGGTACCACTGCCTTACCTGTTCCTGCCGCTGTAACGTCATGACGTGTTCCGGTTCGGAGGGTAAGGTAGCCGGTAAACTTACTGTTTCTCAAGGCCTAACATCCCGGCATCAGCTTGGCAACGCACCATTACCACCTTTGGTGTCTCTAGGCGGCGTAAATTTCTTACCATCAGGAAATCCGTCTGCTTGTTTGCCTTCCAATATCATAAAAAAAATCAGAAGGATCGTGAGATTTCGTGGAGGTTACAATACCTACAGACCTGGCTACAATAACTTCTTCCACATTCATAACTCTTTTGATATAAACACGCCGGTTTCGGAGACTCTTGACACTAAACTCTGATATTAATTAAGCGATTTGGTCATGAAACGTCAACCTAGGTCCTATTTTGCCACATGGTTGAATCATCGGAGCATGTCCGTTTTCATTTCACAACAACACTTTCTTTCAATACCACCTCTCCGATCTCGCAGTTGCGAACGCGATCGACGTGCGAATAATTTTTAGAACATGTGCCTACCTCAGTTTCAGTTTCATGTTATGTTCTTATCATAGATTACCATTCATATATTAAGTACTTCGCTCCACAAACCCATTTTCACATTATTCTGAACTATAACCATACATTATATTGTTTGGATGATATGGCAAACAATTACATTGTTAATCTGGTACTTGAATGTGACGTGGAATGCAAAGCTTCATGGGATGTAATTAAAAGCTCATTTCAAAATAAAATGTCTAAACACGAGATTGAACAAATTAAAATTAACAACTTAGTAATATACTGATTCTCAAGCAATTTGTAATCATTTTAATGAGTTCTTTATAAATCAGACTAAGTCATGTAAAAAAATCGGCCCAGTTCTACATACAGCATAAAATCTCATAATTTGTCTAATCATAATAAAACTATGTTTCTGATACCAGTAGATGAACATGATATAATAGTCTATAAATAACTTGAAAAGTACAACAGCAACGGGCTATGATAATATAAGAACATCAATATTAAAGAATGTTGCCAGTGTTATAGCAAAGCCACTTTGTCATAATATAATTAATTTATCATTTTTAGAAAGTAAATATCCAGATCGCTTAAAAAAGTCTATTGTCAAGCCATTATTTAAAAAAGGGGATTCTTGTGATATGAACAATTATAGACCTATAACTTTAGTACCCGTAATTTCTAAGATTTTTGAAATAACAATGAATGACAAATTAAACAGCTATTTAATTCATTTTAACTTATTAAAAAATAATCAGTATGAATTTAGAAAAGGCAGGTCTACAGTATTTGCATGTTTTGACTTAGTTAAGAAAGTAACTGAATGTCCTAATAGCAAAAAGTATCCACTTTCTGTATTTTTAGACATGAGTAAAGCATTTGATTTTGTATCACACGAAATTTTGTTAACAAAACTTGAGAGATATGGCATTAGAGGTAAATCGTTAGATTTACCTCTAATGCCATAAAGAAGTTATTTAGAAATAGAAAACAGTGTGTTGAAATATCTAGACTAAATGGTAACCGCAAAAATGTCTACACTTCAAATTATCTTTTTAATGACTGTGGTGTACCACAAGGTAGCGTTTTAGGCCCATTACTTTTTTTAATTTACATACATGATCTGCCTGATGCCATAAACCATGATTCTGTCTTATTTGCTGATGATGATGAATAGAAGTGATTTAGTTAAAGAAACAACTGTAACCTTAAACAAAGTGGCAGAATGGTTACATGAGCATAATCTTAAAATAAATCTCACAAAAACGAAATTAGTCGAATTTCAGGCACACTATAAAGAAACAAAAAAAATACACATATTTTTAAATAATACTTTTGTAGATAATGTAGATTTTACAAACTTCTTAAGCGTTAATATTGATAAATATTGCAATTGGAAATCACATATTGACTCTCTATGCAATAAAATTGATAGGATTGATAAAATTGAGAAGAATAATAGATGTAGCAGGCTTGGATGCATCTCTCTTAGCTTATCATGGGTATGTTTCTTCGGTTTTGCAAGTTGGTATTCCTATTTGGGGAAATTCTGTAGATTTAATTAGAATCTTTAGAGTACAAAAGAAGTATATTCGCGCCATATGTAGTGTTAACCAATTGCATTCATGCAAACCACTTTTTAAGTAGCTTAAAATTTTACCTTTACCTTGTTTGTATATCTTGGCTGTATGTGTATTTGTAAAAAAACATTATCATTTGTTTAAAACAAATGCTGAAATGTTGGGAATTTCATGTTTTAGAAATAGTGAGAAATTGCATGTGCCAAACCAAAAACTTAATTTTTATAAAAATAATGTTTACTGCATGTCCATTCGTATATACAACCAAATTCCTGATAATCTCAAATCACTTCCA
>NJDC01000024.1:257087-280448 GCA_002245475.1 Calephelis virginiensis | reverse complement strand
ACACCACACGCGCATACACACACACACACACACACACACACACACGAGCTTTATAGATAGTTTGGGTTGCTATCTCTTCAGAACGTCACTATATTTCATCATCCACTTTTGGATTTATTTCATATTCGTACTATTTAAAATTATTTTAAAGAATTATTAAACGTGTTACTATGTTATTAAAAAATATACCAAACAAACTCTAGCTGTTTTGATGATAAGATACAATATAATACACTTGTAAATTATATAAACATGTATTGAAAAAAAAAATGTTTACGACACCAAATACGTGATCTTGTGAGGTTATAATTTGTACATAAAATAAGTAATAAAAAATAATATGCATAGATATTTATCAAAAATATAAAAACAGAATGATTTATTACGATGATAGTATTTATCTGGTATGTAAAAATATTCTTAAGTTATATAAATCGTATTTATTTATAGGTATATAACTTTGTTTATATTTTGTGTTGGTTTTGGCTTACAATATTTATCCTTGTATGATATTTACAGTTTTACTAACATAATGTTATGAAGTAGTTGTATAGTTTATTATTATTTGTGTAGCACCTACAAACTTCACTCTCTGTTGGCCCAAACGTTGACTGGTGGAGAGTGCCAATAGGTGTTAAATTGACGTTTTGTTCAAAAAAAAATTGGTGTACAATAAAAATAAATAAATAATTCATATTTCAGCTATACACGCCTTTAGGGAGGCGTTAGAGTTAGACGAAAGTCTGCAGAGGGCTAAGGAGGGACTGAACAAAGCACAGAAGCTGCAGAAGCAAGCGGAACACAGGGATTACTATAAAATATTAGGTGTTAAGAGGTAAGTTGCGTTAAATACAGTGGAAGTGCTCCTATTTCATTGATGTATAATAGTAAACATTTATAACACATACAATCGGTACTCGTGACGCTTTACATAATTCTAAAATCTGCCACTGGTTCGGAATTCGTCCTCTCACTGAGAATAAGCGACGAAACAAACTCAGCGGACCTTTTTCCCATATGTTTTTTTACAAATGTACAAAAAGTTATACTTTAAGCTACTCACTTTTAAAGAAAATTAGTCTTGTTTGAGAATAGAGATTAACAGTCGATAGTTGTGTGGCTTTACATCCAACGTTGTAATAACTATTTTTTATATCATTATGTCGATGATTATGATATTGGTGATGATATTTTAAATTTTATTTATACTATTAGATAGATATATAAATTGTTTGTAATTTATTGATTTGCCATCAATATGATGTCTTAAACATGACCGGGAAGATTGCAAAAACGAATTCATTGGTTTAAGTAAAAATGTTTTATTTTCATCTAGACAAGATACACATATGCATGCTTTGCATAGGAAACTAGTTATTTGTGCCCAATAAAAAATAGTCATTATTAGTGATCCCATTTCTCAAGAAGTATTAACAATTTGTTCTAATTATCATCATCATTATTGGGTATCACATTCCTAACAGCAATAATGGAAAATCATTAATTAATATAGAAACATTCCACGCTCAGATTACTTGGATATATTCCGAGGGTGGTGTCTATAAGTCTCCGAAAGCGTCGTGTTTGTATGAAAAGGGTAAAAAATGTGAAGGAAGTTAGAAATATTTGGCAGGATCGTAAGGTTTTATCCTTAAGAGACTTGGCGTGAAGTTAAGTAAAGATAAGTGTATATGTAATATAGAAATCATTTTACTGAATTGGTAACACTGCTTTATTTTTTTTATTTAAAAATTAACCACTGCCCAAGACTTGACTTCTCAGCTTTAACATAATACAAATATATGTAGTTAATATTTAATAAGTTTGTGATAATGGATGGATGTTTGTTACTCGTTTACGCGAAAACATTCAATGGATTTAGGTGAAAGTTTACAGGAATATAGTTTATAAATAAGAATAGCACGCTACAATTATTAAAAAAATATACTTTAGCATTCTAGTGAAGCCGCAAGTGGAAGCTAGTCCAATATATAAGTTAATTAAAATAATGTTGCAGCGATAGATAATAAGATAGTGTTGTTGCAGGTCGGCGAGCAAGCAGGAGATCATCAAGGCGTACCGCAAGGCGGCACAGAAGTGGCACCCCGACAACTTCCAGGGGGACGAGAAGAAAGTCGCCGAGAAACGGTTCATAGACATCGCCGCCGCCAAGGAGGTACTGAGACCCTGGGCAGGAAGGGCGTTAATTGTTAACGATTGCAGATAAGTAATGTGTGTGTTGTGTGTGTGCGTGTGCAGGTGCTGACGGACCCCGAGAAGCGCGCCCAGTTCGACTCGGGCACGGACCCCCTGGACCCCGAGGCGGGGCGCCACAACCCCTTCGGCGGCGGCTCGCCCTTCCACCACTTCCAGCACGGGAGCCCCTTCCAGTTCAAGTTCCACTTCAACTGAGGTACACACACTTTATGTACAATTCGCCAGGGTTTATTTTCAACATTCTGATTTCTTATCGGTTTTGCCACCAATAAATGACCGCTTAGGAGTTGTGAGATAGCGTCGTCCAACCGTTGACTGGCCTCGGATTTCATTCCGTACAAGGGCAAAAATTTCTAGTTCTGTCAATAATTAATTTTACTATGGTATTTATTATAATGCTGTATTTTAAAATATTCGTTTCAATGAGTAACGCTTTGATTAAATCAGGCGCTACTTTGCGGGAATCAGTTGGTAACAGATGTATAATTAGCCTTTATTTGGCTGCTACTGCGGGACCCATGTAACTGTCGGGACGGGAAATCTTCTAAGTAACGCTGGATTTGACAAAAGGAATATAACATTCACAAATACAAATTGAAAGAAATACAGATCGTTGTATTAAGGATACCTGTTAAGTTCTTATATTTTGTGGTGGGTCCTTCGACCGAAGTTGGCGAAGGACGTAACAAGTTTGTTTCCCGAGCTTGGACTTTTTCTTGGTCTAATAGTAGAAGTGGGCGGTATTACCATTCGTCACATCCGCACCGGATTTGATCACACCGCACACTTTGAACATTTCCCTCCACAGTTTTTCACATGTTCCGCGAAATTGCCACAATGAAACGTTTTGCATAGCGCTCACTCTTGACGGGGCGGAGCGTGTCGGGCCGGGACGCATCGCATCGGCGCGGATTTTTGTTACTCAGCATAAAGTAGAGCAACGAAATAGAGAGGCCACTCGACGTTAAAATCGTTAAGTATGAAAAGTTGCGCCATCTAGTAGTTGTCATACGATCTTCAGGCCGCATCGGGGTATGCGCATGGGGTGTCTCGCGGAAATCCGCCGCGGAAAAATCCGCGCCGATGCGCCCTGGCCTAGTGAGCGTTGCTCCATACAAAATGTATGCAAATGATCTAGGCGGATTATTGCGCTGCGATGCGCCCCGTCCAACTGGGCGCTATCCTTTATTCTACACCAATGGCTATTCACCCATAACTTACGTTGGGGTTATATCAATTCGTGATACTTATCGGTCCCTATTCAATTTTTACCCTTCAAACCATTTTGTGACATTAAAGCTTTGCAAATTTAGCAATTCTCAAAGTTTTATTGTCACAAAATTGTATTTTAAGTTTATTGTCACATTTAGCCAGTCTGTAAGAATTAAGAATATTTTCAATTTTGTGTCCATAGGGACATTTGTCTGTATTTAGTCTTATTTTGACGAAATTTGTATTGGCATTGGGTTGACATGATTTCTTCCTGTTCCTACATTTAACGAACCGTAATATAATATATAACCATTCGTAGTTAGTCTAAAAGTCCATTTGTTTTAGCTAAGTGCTTACAACGAACGACTGTAGCTAAACTTATCGACATTCATTTTAACGGTTACGGGGCATACATAAAGCTTCCGTTCGTAATCAAAACTACTTGTTTTATGAATAAAGGAACCGAGCATAAATCGACTCTCGCTTCTTACGAGCTTTCTGATGAGAAGAGAGGTTTACTCAAGGCAGTCTCGTATTTCATACCAAAGTCCTTCAATTTATTTGCCATCCAACCACATGAAACAAGCTCCAGTAACAGGCATTTTTTTTCTTTCAGGTAAAGACTTAGTGTGGATGTTTATAGACTGAATGTTAATTACGAGGTTTATTCTGTCTCCCACGTAACGTCTCTTCTTGGTTCCTCATACATCGAGGCAGTGTAACCCGTGCCTCTGTCCTCAACAATTTTATACGAAGTATATAAGTGTTGTCGCTTATCGGTCATGATTTTTGTTTGATATCATTTATCATCTGGTTGGGATTGATATTTGCTAGGATTTTGCGTAAATATTACTAGCGCATACAACTAATACATTATACTACTAAATACATTTTATTTTGTTATGATTTTTAAAAGTTTTTTCGCAAGTTTAAATACGTCGAAACAACCACCAAAGGCAAAAAAAAATGAAAATAATGAATTGAAACTCAAATTTACTCTTTTTAATGTAATTGTTTGATACTACATCTACATGTAGACCGTTATAAAGCCAATATAAATTTAATTACCTGTTGAAAATATGTAAAATACGTAGGTTATGTTTTAAGGTTTATAACATTTACGGTCGTTTGCATATTCCTGGGTTAAATTTAATAATGAGGTAAACTGTCAAATAACCCTAGTTTGAAGCTAACTCAGAGTTAAATATACAAACACACCCACGAATATGCAAATGGCCCTTAAACCAACTTGATTTTTGTTTGTTTATTCCATTCTGTAATACCTAATTTTGAGACAAAAATAAAAGTTGTCTGGTAAGGGTCTCACGTGCAAGCGTGATGATTACTGATATCAAATTATATATTAAAAAAATAATGGTCAGGTCATCTTTATTTCTAATTTGTCATAATAATTAAGCGGTATTTTAACATTTGAGCTTAGTAACAAAAAGCTACTGTTGGGAATGTTTTTATTGGGGTTCATGAAAAATGAAAACCACTCAGTTTTGTACTAATAAGACAATAATATTTTGAAGTAATTGCATTATAAACGAAATTAACCACAAGTTTTGTGGTATTGTTGTAAATATTAGTTAATTTTGAAATCTTGTCAACTTTTTTTAAAAATCCTAAAAAAATAACGGCTTCCTTATCTTACTAGGAAACTTTTAAATATTACCTGGGAAATCATTTAATTAGGAGACATTAATTTATAACACATTATGTCCACACTTGTTTATTTACTACACGTATATGTGTTGCCAGTACAACTAAAAATATTTTGTTTCTTAAAATTTTAAGTCATAGTTGAGACTTATCACACATACACACCATCAAGGCATTACATGCGCCTTTTTATGTATCTTATAATACATATCGGAGAATAAAAGAAATGTTTCTTTTAATACTATTGTAAGGAATACAAAAAAATCGCACGCAATACCTCGTATCTGTGAATGTGCTATTGAAGTTGGATTTAATTTTACATTTATTTATGAATAAATAATGAAACCTGTTTAATTAATTCTACAGTTTGTTCTCATTAAGAATATGGCGATTACATGAACTTGGCAACACCCATGACTAATTAAATTTCATAATTCAATTGGTATTCGATTGATTTAGAGCGTGTGCAAGTTCATGGATGCCACTGGAATATTATGCGAAAGAACTATACGATTAAATGAAAAAAACCTACGTGTATGGTTTTTGTATCAAAGTCTTGGACAGATCTATTCCTTAAAGCGGTTGATTTGTTCCCAAAATTGCTTAGGGCCTGTCCAGTATTTTGGTCGAATGTTATTTATAGACCACTTAGAACATGCATAATATTTGTTATTGCTCAGAAGCCTGCCGAGACTTCCGAGTGATGTCTTTACAGTGGAAAATGTACCAAATGAAAAAGGATTTGGAATTTGCATAGATCTTAAGTTATTACTACTTTATATTTTTTAATGTAAATTTTGTCATACATTCACGTCGCCAGACTAGCACTGCGATATTTTTATCTCTTTAATGTAATGTATTTTACAAAATATAAATGTAATAAAATGTGTTAACACAAAATCATTTTTTTCCTTCAGAATAGAATTTTTATAATATTTTTTTCGACGACATACTAACAGTAGCGCAATTCCAATAATAAAAATTAGAAGTACTTATCAAAAACTTAAGAGTCGATTTTATATAATTTTCTAAATAAATGTTAATATAACATGACGTATAAGAATACATAATGGTTTAACTTATTACATGCTGCATTTGTTCAGTTTTGTATTTTCTTACATGAAAGAGATAAATAAAATCACAGTGCAAATAGCATTTATGGACGAGCGACGACATGTACCGATAATGCACACGTTTAACGAAAATGTGATGGATCTTTTTCTAAGTCAAACAAAATATCGGTCTCATAATGTTGGACATTCTGCATAACAACTTTTTCATGTTTTTTCACTTTTGTCATATTTCCTAACCGATGCCAAATCTTTTACATATACCAGATAAATATTATATTTTATTTAAAATCGCTTACAGTAAGGGAGTGCATAATATTATAATATGTGTCATGCGGTTTTGTGTCTGTAAATATTTCAATTCCAGTTTACGACGGATTAGTGACCTTCGCTTTACACCGACGATTTTCAGCCTATTGAGATATTCCGGATAAAATCAGTGGGTTGATTTTGTTTATGATATACAGAAATTGACAAAATTGAAATTTATGATGCAATGCGCATCCTGTATTTATAATAATATTTGGCCACTAAAATAATGTTGTTATGATATCTGTCACTCGGATGTCGTCAAAAGATGTAGTGCGACCATGAAGCTATAGAGTACTTTTTTTTTGACTTCGTTAATTGACATCACTAGACTTTTGGAAAGAGAGGTCGGTACACTCGAGTGAGTGAGTCAGCAATATTTGGAAATGACGGTTCTTTGTTAGAAGTGTAACCTCCAGTAGTAGTTTATAGCTTCATGAGTGCGACCAACTTATCTGTGCAGTAAACAGCGTCGCTAGTGTGAAGTTTAGTGTTTCTGATTGCGAATTTTACCTAAAAATAGCTATTTTAAAATAGCTATAATAGTAACAAAATAAAATAAAGTTGGATTTTTATTTGCAGAATCTGACGGTGGAATTACTTTTTACCAAATAGCTATTTAATTCCGACTTAGACTACTGAATAGATAAGTTGATAGTAATATACATAAAATTTTTGTACACATTTAAAACAAACAAATAACATGTATTTTCACGGACCTCGAAAGAAATGAAATTATCTATTTATTATACTTTATAATTATTATATATGGCTAATAACATACAAATTAAAGTTACGTTGTCATTTTTGATTGATCCGGGTTCCGTGTCATCTGTCACATGAAGTGTCAGTGGAGCCGCGATTCGCTATAATTTAGAAATAATGCTTCCACAAGGCGCGTCCATATTCTAGGTCCGGGGCTGTACTATGACTTCTTAAGGCAAGATTAGATATTTCAGTACCGCTGTCCATAAGGTCGTCTCTTGCACGGATTGTAAAGAGTCCCGGTGCAGCTCCAGCTAGTAGTGTAGCCTATTGCCAGTTAATGGTGTGAATAATGATGATGAGATGTTACGTCCGTCACTTCGTAACTCTGTAAATACACGCGGCTACGGCCCAACTGTTATATTATTTATTTTAAGTTATGTTGTTCTAGCCCAGCGTTGTAAATATATCATAAGGTTTACAAGATGCATGACTTTTATTTATTATCTGTAGTTATAATATAAGTTTGAAGAAATATTTAATTCACTTCAGGCCAACTGAAAAGTGTTTCACTTTGAAAATACTTGCAAAATTTTACATTTTTTTAACGATATTGGTGTATATTGATAAGACAAACAAGCAAGCGGATTTCCTGATGGTAAGAATTTCACGCCGGCTAGAGACTCTAAAGGTGGTGTGGTGCGCTGCCTACGTGAGGCCGGGGTGTTAGGCTTCGAGCAAAAGTAAGTTTACCAGTTACGTTGCGCTCCGAACAGAAGCACGTCAACAAACAAAAAACAAGCACAACAAGCACTGATGTTATGGTGGCAGGAATAGGTAAGGCGGTGGTACCAATCCGGGCGAGTCGCTGCGAAACTCTACCACCTAGTCAGATGTCATGGTGTAAGTGGCGGTAAGTCTACGCTCGCCTTATACGAGCTCCCTGATAGGAAGACAGATGGTCTATTCTGCAAAGTAGCCCGGACCAACACGGGGAAAAAGTTCGAGATACTGTAGAACCTTTTCATTCAGCGGAGATTTGCAGTAGCAGTAAGTGTGCATAAATTTCATATGGAAAATTATTGACGTATGAGGTACTTTCATATGAAATTACTTCGTCAATTATTTTGATATCATAATATTTGCTGCGTTACAGTTTTACGCACGAAATTATTCGAACCTAAAAACTTTGCTGAAAATTTGAATAAAAACAGAGTGAGTTTTAAATGATGTTTTTCAGTAGGTGACACTACAGTTATAATTTTAATTAGATACTATTTCATTTTCGATTACTTAGAGGAAGTTTCTTTTTGGAATCTTTACATTTGGAAGGATAGTAAGCAGACTATCCACAATCGTTAGAAAGTCACGGTCATTTATAGACACGAATAGTGGTAATGAATCAGCCTGCTATTAAATAACATAAATAGACTAACATGAGTCTAATATCATTGCTGTAACATTTTTATGTTTAAATAAATAATACATTATTATATTTTATTGGATTATCGTTCGCGACTCAATTGGTGGTTGGAGATTTTTTGGGTTAAAGAAATAAATTCATCTTGTTTTTATTTATCCAGCAATGGTTTATCTTACCCATGAAAAGGGTAAGAAAAAACATATTTCAGCAGAATGGACAGGCTATAAACTTCTGAATTAATGAAATGTATATATAGTACATACATACATACATACATACATATCTTCAGTATCGAGTGCCAGACCTTACGGTCCTGACAAACTATATAGCAATGAAATGAAAATGAATCGAACAACTTAAGATTAAGTATATTTATTTACATTTTGGTATAAATAATAAACTACATTAAGTGCGTAACTATAGTTAATAATGTACTTATTTATAAATACGTGGCAAAATAGAGAATTCGAGTTGTTACAGTCGTTGTGATGATTCTCTTTTTGTGTATGTCGCTACAATGTTTTATTTTCACTGTTGATTTCCATACACATAAATAAATAAATAAGGTTATAGATTGATTTTTGGTCTTGTGAATGCTTTTTTAAAGTTTACTCTATATGTACAGTTTTCATTATAGATAGGTCTTCTCAAAACAAACAAAATGTGAAATCGCCTCGTTTTGAATTCAATTTTGACGTCACAATATAAAATTTTACCAGTAGGGTTACTCTTGAATCTTGATATCGTGCGAATTGGAAATTGGAATCGTATTGGAATCGTAATCAAAAGCACCTAAAATGACTTAATTTTAGGTGCTTTTGAAACCAATACCTACTAGCGGATTATCAACATTTAGTTAGTATCTAATAAATTCAACAAATCCGATAAGATAATTTATTGTTAACTACTAACCATATGTTAATACTTCACTAGTATTGAAGTATACCTAAAATGACATACTCGATTCCAATTCCAATTCGCATGATATCGAGATTCAAGAGTAACCCTACTGGTTTTGTTTTAGCAAAGTAATTCTTTGCGAGCTTTAATATAACGTGTGAGCTTTGGATTCAACCTGACGCCCAACAACAATAAATGAGGCTTTTAGTGACGTGGAAAGCAAGAACAAAACGCGACGAGTTGACATTTCTTTCTAGCTTCCGGTTGCAATGCTAGTGATCGTGGTCTACCTGTCGTTCGCCGCGCGACCGATGATTCAAACCCTTGGAATGCCTAGGTCTTTCGAGCACCAGCATCCTGGCGGTCTTGTGTATCTCGTTGGAGATGTGTAGCGTGTCGTCGAGCAGCTGGCAGATGTACCGGCGCGGCAAGGCGCAGTCCTCCCCCCGCAGCAGGTAGGTGCGCGCCGCCGGCTCGTGAGCCAACGACAGGCAGCGGCCCGCGCCCGACACTGTCACCGCGGCGCCGGTCGAGTTGTCCTGCACGGGCCGGCCCGAGTGCGACCAGATCCACAGCAGACCCGGGTTCAGACCCGCCGTCCAGTAGTCTTCACCTAAACATAACACCTTTCATAGTACACTAATTCTTGCTTTGCTGCTCTGAGGTTCACTAACATACTGTCAAAAATAACCAAAACCAAAATAATTAAACTCCACCTGTAAATAGACTTCTCGTGGCACTTAAATCATAATAGTCGTAGAATTGCACTTGCCTCTCATCTTTGAATCTGCTAATAGAGTAGAGAGTAGGGCACGGGTGGAGTCTCGAGTGGGCAACTCCACGAGTGAGGCGCGTTGGCTACGACAAGCGAGGTTGGCGTCCTTCCAGTCTCGTCGCTCTTCAGATATCCAGTAACACTTGTCTCCTACTCGCGTGAAGTTAGAAGCGCAAGGCTCTGTAATATTTAACATAATGATTAAATAACAGTATTAACGTTAAATTTTTGTTAGTCCGGGCTCTCCTTTGCAGAATAGACCACTTGCCTTTCTGACCGGCAACTCGTAAAAGGCGAACATAGGCTAACCGTTACTAACATAGTGACATCTGATTGGGTGGTGGATTTTTACAGCGACTCGCCCGGATACCACCGCTTTACCTATTCCTGTTGCCATAGCGTCGGTGCTAGACGTTGACGCGTTCCGGTTTGGAGCATAAGGTAGCTGGTATACTTGCTTTTGTTCGAGGCCTAACATCCCGACCTCAGATTAGCAACACATCATTACCTTTGGTGTCTCTAGGTGGTGTGAATTTCTTACCATCAATAAATCCGTCTGCTTGTTTGCCTTTCAATGCCATAAGAAAAATAGGGTCTTTTTGAATACTGGCTATTGTCCAGTTTAGTCCCCTTGTAAAAGTTGTGTTATTCCATAAGCAAACTTTGATCAACCAACTACATGTTGGTTGACCACTAACCATTCGTCATTCTACACTCACCCCACTATAAATAGTTTAACTGATCATCCTTATTCACATAGGTTGATACTTACTGATAATTATATATGCTTAGATACTTATTGGTCGTAATACCAGTTGTGGCTATTACGATATTTTAGTTTAGAGGGTAGCTGATGAACTAACACAACAGGCTATAGGTAACATGTGGTTTCTCCTATCAAATCCATCTGCTTATTAGGTACCTATTTAAAAAAAACACATAATCACAAACCACGCGCCTACAATTAGATTACCTGCAGTTGCAAGAATTCATTGCAAATCTCAAGTAAGCTTAAACTCACCAGGTTTTTTCTCCGTATTCGAGACTAAAAGATGCAGACTCTCCTCAACCTTCCTTAGCCGCTTCTCCATTATATCAGCACGATACACCAGCTTCTCGATGGCACTGAGCAGGTATAGGTCTGTTTCTGATACTTGTTTCTTGGGAACCTCGCCCACGCGGTCTATGCTGTTGGGGTATGGATTGGCTCCAGGATTCGGAGCTGGCTGAAATGAGAGCTCTTTTGTCATTAGCATTACACAATACTAACTCATTTGGGAAAGAAAATTATTTACTCGCGTAATCGTATTTAACCTACATGACTAAGTAATTCTTAGGTACCTATACCCACATTACAACAAACTCTTTAAAACACCTGTCTCCATGGTATCTCTACCTCGGTATGATGTTATTGTTGACATTTTGGCCAGTCTGTCGTTGTGCTTAGAAGTGTTCTATTCAGATATGAAGAAATTGGAAGCATCTGAGCCTTTTAAAAAGACAACATCCATGTCGGGTTAGCAATACATGGAAGTGTTTCTTAATCCAAGGAGATTGCTCTACATAATTACTTACCAGCATGTCACAACGATGAGCGACATATCTAGCTACCTATAAAGTAGCTGGTGACCGTATTTCTCAATTCAATAAGTTGTGCTTTTATAATTCAAAATTCAATAAGTTGTGTGATATCTACGGATGACTAAGACTCCTTTCTTTTTCTTTTATTTTTTTTTGTTAAGATAGATTAACACCGTCTTGGACATATGTGTCTAACGAGGTTTGGAGCGGCCAATGTACTTATGAATGTAAAAAAGATGAGGTACTTACGTGGCTCGGCTTGAATTTGTCCTTGTATGGGTTGTTGGGTCTGTTGACGATCTTGGTGCCGGGGGCGGGAGCCTCCCACTCGGTGTAGCCGGGGGGCACGCGGGGGACGGCCGGTTTGTTCTGGAGGGGGGGTGACAGCAGCGGGGTGTCGATACGCTCTGTCACGTAATATCCCTTATTTGATGGAGTCAGGACCATTATTCTACCTGAAATAGTGGAATTGGGAAACGCTGAACTTTATTTTCCACAAACACATAAGTATTAAGCTCATGCACATCTTCATGCTCAATCCCTTGTCGGGTAGCAGAGAGTATCGAGTGACGATTTTTGCAGGATTTCCTAGCCTTCTCCACATTCATAACATACTGTGGCGGATTACTCACTCAGGTTTCGGTTTCACTTTTTACTATTTCTTTGTTTTCACAGTAGTCACAAAAACAAGCATACGAATTTCTTAATGAATAAAACCTATGATATCAAGTTGTTAGGATAAGTTTTTCTTTTGACATCGAGCTGAAACACGACAATAGTGTAAACATGAGATCAGTGATGAGAGATGAGTGGGCACTACGGGCATGCTCACAATCTTAATTAGCTCTAAACGTCACACATTTACGGTCTATAGAGGTCGATAGGCTAATGATGACGAGGTACAGGTTCATTAATTGACTGGTGCTAACGACACGGCTTTCCCTTTTCTTATATAAGAAGAGGCAAAAGAGCGAGTAGGTCACATCCGCAACACCAGGAGTATCCCATATACATTGTCCTGTGTGTTTATTAAATTTATTTTGGTATCTTTTAAGTCTATCCTATCTATCTAAAACCCTTAACACAAGCACATAATTTGCTTTCTTAATTAAGGGTTAGGTTGACAAAGGGATGTGTGCGTGTATATTGTGTATACACCAACATGTACAGGTACACAATATTGGTAAGGGTGACAAATACTCTGTTAACATCGATCTATCGTCATTCCATCGAATCGATCGATTGATCACGAGCGAATTCATACTTCGACTCGAATTTGGCTAATTTTCGGGATTGCTAACTAGAGCCATTTATAATGGCTAGATCCATTCATCATTTGATATGATAAGCGGGCCATAGCGTTGTTTTATCCTCACTCCAAAGCTACAATATTTTCTTGTCTCATACAGGAACAGATCTCTTAAAAATACAAATTATTTTGTAGTAATCTAATCCTAATAGTATAGAGATATATGACAGATGTACAATTCAAAAATAACCTTACCGTGCCTATCAGATGAAGGTATAACGGAAGTGGCCCAGTCCTCCAGCGCCTGACTCCACGGCCCAATGCTCCCGGGCTCGCAAGTGTCCGACTGCTCTGTCACGGTGATATTCTCGGAGTTTACATAGCCCAGTAGCAAGGCTACTGTGATGTGAACAAATTTCATCTGTAATTACAATAGCAATGACATTGTAATAGTTAGTTTGTTTATTAGAATTCTACGTATTCAAGGTACAGGTTAGTATAAAGTCATTTATTCTGTACGGGTACAATACGACCCGAGTGAGTGCCCCAATTTCATGAATGCTTTCAGTAGGAGAGCTAAGTCATTTTAAACGCAAACGACGAAGCAGACAAAGGCTCAGAGATCAAAGAATGTGAGGATTTTCATAAATATAAATCTAAGAAACACAATCAACACTGAGTGTTAAAAGTAGCGGTTTTAGTAATAACAGCGCCAGTAATTTATACGGCGCCCTCTTACATGCTGTTCAAAACCATACTAAAAGGTAAATAATATATATCGTACAGGATTTGATGTCCCTTTATATTCTAGCGCCCTCGGCGGTTGCCTAACCGCGCCATACCCAAACGTCGTCTCTGTTTGTTATCATAATGTTATTTCATTATTTCTTGCAAGTGGTTCCGAACGTTATTTCGAAAGTTTATTAAATAGGTACTTATACAAATTAGAATTTATTAGAGCATAAACTTTTTACATATAACGCAACTTGAATAAATAATGCACATCTTGTTACTTAATAAAAGATTAAATTGAATGCGGAAGTTTGAAGTTTTTTTAGAAAATAAAGAGATGTTAGGAAATCCCCGTGTTGGTCCGGGCTGCTTTGTAGAATAGACCATCTGCCTTCCTTGCCAGGCAGCTCGTAAAAGGCGAGCATAGGCTTACCATCACTGGCACCGTGACATCCGACTAGGTGGTAGAGTTTGGCAGTCGTCCGGATTGGTACCACCGCCTTACCTATTCCTGCCGCCATAACGTCATGACGTGTTCCGGTTCGGAGGGTAAGGTAGCCGGTAAACTTACTTTTGCTCGGTTGGCAACGCACCATTACCACCTTAGGTGTCTTTAGGCGGCGTGAATTTCTTACCATCAGGAAATCCGTCTACTTGTTTGCCTTCCTATAACATAAAAAAAACCCCTTATATAGCCATTTGCCAACAAACCGTGTACATTTCAATTATAAGGGCTACAGAGTATATTAAAATTAATGAATATTATAGACTTATAAAACACAGGTATGTATATAGGCTATGTGTTATCAAAATTAAATCGGTCACCAGCAACTTGTTTGTAAAAAATAAACCCTCAGCGCAGCTGTCACGAATCAATTTAAATTATGCAACATGTGTATAGCCGATAATGTAGTGTAGTTTTCTAATGAGTCAATAGCCAAACACAGCAGGCACGGCTGTAAACACGATGAGGCAGTGGATCACCACAGGCGGCGGAGGTCACGGCGGTACACTCGCTTACGTAAGGAGAAAGTGAACTGTATCCGCCTGACGCATGTAGGGATTACCCATAGTTTACCCGCCTCTACAACTGTTTGTTTGTATCTATCTAATTTTTTTCCCGAACATTTTGGACTCTTAGTTGGTACTCAGCTGAGCTGCCTAGCAAAAAACTAAGTTAGTAAAAGGCGAGCCTTAGTTTATTACCATGATTTAAAATTTCTGCCACCATTATATCAGTCTTCGCTATCACCATAACCATTTCGGTAGTTAGGGCACCCGGGAAATTTACTCGCGGTTGGAACTTACTAGTTATCTTAGCCTCGTGTTGACAATGAACTACCACTTGCACAACAATAAAGCTATACTTTGCAAAAATATTGCGGGCTTAATTATTTACTTTGCTACTACTATACTTCACTTTTATACTTTTTTACATTAACTTGTAGACCCTTGCCCTCATAGATATAATAATGGCTTTTGCTTTTTTTTTTGCTATTTATCTGGTTATCAGGTTGTATAGAAATCCAGATCGCAGTGAATTGCAAAAGACTTTAGATGGATTCCTAATGATTAAGGCTTTAGCAAAATCTTTAAATGTTATGGCTTTAGGGGTGCCTAAGGTCTAAAATATGTTATCCAGACTTAAAGGTCCGCAAATCCGTTATATTTTTGCTATAACGTCAGAGTTTTTATGCGATATAAACTAATTATGAAGATAATTTCATTAGTATTTTATAATAAAAAAACATAATCAACGTTGCTGTTATCAAATTAATACAAAATGAAACAACGAAAATACAAATTATATTGTAAGATTTATGGAAGTTCAGTATTGTCAAATTAATAATATTTCTTAAAAACTGCTCCTTAAATCTGTACTGTGTTTAATATAGGCTATTGCGCAAAATGTTACTCCCATTAACCTCCCCAATAATATTACTCAAAACAGTCCATAAACTTCCCCATTATTAGGTAGGTTCTCAAACTTATTACTCCCTATATCAGGGTAGGCGAACCTTTATGCATCAACATGCCATTTTTTCTAAAAAAACGTTTAATGGTGTCATTGACATGCCACCAAATAATTTTGCCATTCTTATTATTTGGAAAATAATAATACTAAATACTATCAAAACTCTGTATTAAATATAATAAACAAAAGAGGTAGATTTTAGAATGATTTTATTACACGCATAACTTCAATTACTGTAAAATTAGTGTAACTTCTGTTGCTGCAGGTTAGATGACAAATAATTGATGTTATGGTTGTAAGATGTTACTTTTAGCAAAATGCATGCGGAAGAGGATTCATCTGTCAAACGGTTTCTAACCGAGTTTTTAATGTTATTCTTCTCTGAAAATAATGTCTTGCAGGCATAGGTAGATGAAAAGCTTCCTGCCTGCCATAGCGCCGCCCCCACCCCGCGCACCGAACACTCCGTAGCGTAGGATCACTCGCGTTCGATCGTCATAAAATACCTACTTAACACATTTTTTACACATGTTTCATGAACGGCGACGTGCCCAAAATATTGTGTCGCGTGCCATTAATGGCCTATTAATGACCCTGCCCTATATCATCGCATTACTAAATTTTGCCAAAAAACTAATATTAGGTGGTAGAGTTTAGCAGCGACTCGCCCGGATTGGTACCACTGCCTTATCTATTCCTGCCGTCATAACGTCATGACGTGTTCCGGTTCGGAGGGTAAGGTAGCCGATAAACTTACTTTTGCTCGAGGCCTAACATTCCGGCCTCAGGTTGGCAATGCACCATTACCACCTTTATTGTCTCTAGGCGGCGTGAATTTCTTAACATGAGGAAATCCGTCTGCTTTTTTGCTTTCCAATATCATAAAAAAAATTGTTTACTTACCCATTCCATTTCTAGGTTTACTTCATTGTTATTAATTTTATCCCGCTAAATTACGTAGGTATGTTTACCATAAAATATTTATTCTGCCTGCGTATACATACGCAAACATACACTTGGATGTACGTTTGATACTCAATTTCATGTAAGCTTTAAATGATCGCAAATATTTTTAGCACGCCTTATTTTGTGAATCATACGGATAAGGACATAAGTCCACCCCACATCCACTGAAATAACATAGGTTCACAGTACTGAAGGGCTGTCTTTCAGGACTTGGTTATTGATTCGTCTGGGGTCCTACTGTTCCAATAATGACACCGTGATAGGAACCAAAGGATCACAATATTACGCTGTATGTAAATTCATAAAAACTTACTTTGTCTTTTGTATCACGAAGTTCCGCGTTCTCGCTATATGTGAAATGCGTGTTTCGTCGCGTGCGAGACTGCGCTGACTGCAACCACTCTCTCGGCCACAACTCCGACAATGTGGACACGTTACTCAATACATTCTAAACTTGATTTGCATTTATTCGTATAATGAAATCGGCCTGAGATGTACCGGTATTTGGTGTGATTTCGCTTATCGAATTCGAACTTGTCATCGTCCTCAGCTTCCTTTACGCACCAAAGGTCCATCGCGTTTACCTACCTCCTTTTTTTACTACATTGGATTCTACTTTATATTGTATTTTCAATTTTCTAATAAAGATAACGTTGCTCGGGATTGGTTATGTGCCCGGTTGGTGATAAGCTTGTCACTTATCACATTATGGGTCAGTGTATTCGGCTAGTTGTTGGTGTCCTGGTTGTGCCTCTGCCTACCTCTTCGGGGATACGGGTGTGATTCGTGTTGGTCTGGGCTCCTTTGCAGAACAGACCATATGTCTTCCTGCCAGGCAGCTTGTAAAAGGCGAGCATAGGTTTACCGTCACTAACACCGTGACATCTGACTAGGTGGTAGAGTTTGGTACCACCGCCTTACTTATTCCTGCCGCCATAACGTCATGACGTGTTCCGGTTTGGAGGGTAAGGTAGCCGGTATACTTACTTTTGCTCGAGGCCTAACATCCCGGCCTCAGGTTGACAACGCACCATTACCACCTTAGGTGTCTCTAGGCGGCGGGAATTTCTTAACATCAGGAAATCCGTCTGATAGTTTGACTTCCAATATCATAAAAAAAAGATACTTTTTTTGGCTTCTACTCTATCGTGTAGTTCAATGTGACCTGGAGATTTTAAATAGTACCCTTTATTTTCGAAAAATCAGAAGCTTTGAAATAGTTTATTTTTCTGGGATATATGCAAACAGTGCTCAAGAACTTCGAATATCATATTACGTGCTAGGTACCTATTATGTGCATCGAACTAAAATTAGGGACATCATTGTCACTATTACCTACTACTTACACTTTTTAGGCACCTAACTAGCTGAGCCGACAGACGTTGTTCTGTCTTAATTATAGACATTGTTATTTTCGTGACAATACTAATATATAAAAAAAATAGTCAATCTGTTTACGCGTGATGCGATGACCAAGGTGAATGGGGATTCATTTATATTAATTATAAGACATACCTGGGACTATGATTTTGGACCCTATGATTTTGCCATCGAACTGACATTACATACTTTAATTACATTTTTTGCTATTCCCTTATAGCTCCCTTTTTTCGAAAATACATTGAAAACGGCAAAAGTTTGAAATTAGTCTATGAAAAAAATAGTTTGGGAACCTCTGGACTGTGGGAAGTAAAATTTACTTTAGTAAACACTTTTGATTATTTTTGGTGAATTTCCGATGCACGCGACAACAATTTCACGAGGTAGGTACTCAAACAACTTTCGTTGCTACATCGTCATGTTGGCGCCAAGTTTAGTTTCACTTTTAAAAATAAACACAATTTTGTTTAAAAGCACTAAAGGTACAACACTAACTAGTTTTCGTCTGCAATTTCACATTACGAAGAAAACACAGCTGTGATATAATTTCTCATAGTATAATAACATCTCAAATATCTGGCCCCTTTTCAAGATAAGATATTTGCGATCTTGCGAATCTTTCCACTGCCGTTATTTAAATAAGTTCTCGTTTTGGCCCAGGTCATCCTCAGGAAATCGACCGTACAAACGGCGACACATGAGTCAAACAAAAGAAACTGTGTACAGTTCGTTCGATTTTCTGAGGGTGCCCCGGTGTCGAGGTGAAAAGTACGTCGAGTGCGATTTGGTGTACTCTGAATTGTCTGAATCTTTGACAAGATTGGCGAGAGACGTGAATAGTCAATAGTTAGAATAGTGAATAGTGAATATTTCCCTAGTTCGGATTCTATTCGTGATTTGGTCGCGGTAGTGGGAACATAAGGTAAGGTTATCACATGCCAAGGACGTGACAATTTGGATTGTTTACAGAGTTCTTAATTTATTCGTGGTCTGGTTGCGATGGTTGATGGTTGGTGGGAACGTTCGTTAGGCTTGCCACATTCTGTGTCATTTGGAAGACATTTCTACATCTGTTATCTAGATGTCAAATCGAACCCGATCCTCGTTATTGGTTGGGAGCTTTAGGCGTGCAGGTACGCTAAACACTCAGCCAACGAGGCGGAAAAACTTCAAAATATTTAATTAAACTTTTTTGAAAGGAGTCTAGGTAGTTAAACATTATAAATACTAGCGCTAATGGTAGCCCTCGTAATGGTGGCCATGTCCCATATTTCATTATGTTTAGGCACACTATAAATGATTTAAATTCCTTATATGACACTAACTACAATGCTACAACCTAAAACAAAATAAAAATATGTTTTTTTTTCAATCTCCTAAAAAATAACACTTTTCTAGTAGGTAATAGACAGAGGTTTGCCACCTGTCATATTGTCTGACTTAATATCTTCTATTAGTCATGGGTGCCCTTGTTGCATATGTAATATATACGAGTTAAGATACTTTTTTACAATGATAATGGTTTAGTTTCGAAGAAAAAAGATCTACACGCACCTATCCACTATGAGATAGGAATTGACCCAACCACGAATAGCCGAAGCGGTATCCTAGCAGTCCCCATAATATGATAGGTGGAACCTATCACTATTTGGATATATGAAAAATGCTGGGCAACTTTGTTTCTAACATAAAAGAGCTTCGAAAAAAGTTCTGAGTCGGTCAACAAAAAAATAGAAAACACGTATTTTCAATTTTCTAATAAAAATAACGTCTGGGATTGCATATGTGTCCGGTCGGCGATAGCTTTGTCTTTAGTTTCTTTAGCTAGTAGTGGATGTCCTGGTTGTGCCCTTGCCTACCTCTTCGGGGATATTGGCCTATACATACTAATGAAGATAGCAAAATGTTGAAGTCTTCGATTTTTATTCTTTTATATAGGTATTCAAACGGCACAATGTTATATTATGTGATTATACGTGTTTTGTTATTAAAAGTTATTTTAACGCATTTAGATAAATAAAACAAAATTTAATAGACTTTTTTATTAACAAATTATTGTTAGTATTAAAATATAGAGAACCGACAGCAACAAACATTAATAAATTATCAATAAAAAAATAATATCGCAGCTGGAAATTTGTTGAAATATGCAAATAAATGCAAGCCTCAACTGTGTATCATTACATATAATAAACATCTAGTATATAAAGTACAATAATTCATTGGTATTTTGGTATTTTCATATGGATACTTAAACAAGAATTATATTATGTTATATACAACACTTGTTGTTACCCGGGGCTTCGTCCGCGATAGATGTAGATGTAAGCTATCCTTTCTTTGAAGTTGGATCAAACCAAATTTGATTAAAATCGGCTAAGTAGTTTAGGTGTGCATCATGGACAAACGACGCGTAAATAAGAAGTATATTTTAAAATGTTTTCATCTAAAACTTATCTTGTCATTTTATTTCTCATCTAGATTGTATATAAATCTGCTTTTAGTAAAAAATAAAAATTTTCAATAAATGCAGTAATTACTTATATTATTGGTATATATTAATGAATAATTAATTGGTGTTTTATTTGATTAGTATTGCCAACCGACTATTACAAATTGACATCTTGATCTCTAGATCTGACATATTTTTAATACAAGAATTAACACCTTAAGATGTTTTAAAATAAGAAAATAGTTGGCTCATTACATAAATCAGTTAAACACCGGAATCATTACATTTATAATTACAAATAAGATTCGTCAAAGCCTTATAATTTACTGAACTAAGAATGGAAATTGTAAAAGAGATAGGTACTATTTATTTGGTTATTTCATTGCTGCATTGAAATAAGTAGTCAAATAAGCAGTACCTCTTTAATACACTTATATAATATAATTAAACTTAAATACAAGTTTGGGGCAAGGTATTAGACTATATCTAGCTACGTAACAACATCACATTTTTAATAAAGTATTGTTTTGAGATGGCTTGATAAAACGTACTGATTTATGTAAAAGTCCTGAATAAAACAGAACATAGTCATTTACATAAAATATATTTGATATTTTCCGTCGTCGGCGCTTGGTAGAACTTCCAAATATTCATATTTTCAAATAAAGAAACACTTGTACTACGTACACTTGTAATACGTGATACGTAAAACAGTACCAGTGTTTCTTTATTTAAAAATATGAATTTAAATATAAATACAACATAATAAAATTTTCGATCAAGTATTGAAAATGTAATCTTTAGCCTTTGTACATTTTCTCACAACATTGTTTTCATTATACAAGCCATACCCCATATTTGTTTGCAGCTAACGATAACAGTAAGTTACATAACTTTAAACTTAATTTAAATCGGTATAAAATATAATAACATCCTACTTTACTAATACTATTTACATATTGTTAGGACATCTTTACTTAGTTCTACATTGAACTTGATTATCTTCTAACTATATACAACAATTTTGATATAATTTTTTTCCATTTAAAAAACTGAAGCGAGTTTTTCTATTCGTCTATTATTGACATAAGAACACGCTGTATAATATACCTAGTTTCTATTCTTACTCAGTATTTTATGTTTGCTTAATGTAAGCGTATTGTATTTTTGCTCCGCAACGTTTAAGTACCTAATAGACAAATTAGGGTGCTTTGATTATTAACGGAAGGTGTTCAAAACACAAGGGGGGGGGGACATTGAACCAAATCACAAATCGTTTTACTTTGGGGAGATTCTTGTCAAATATATATTTTTTCAGAAGACAAAACTTGGAATCAGAAAAAAATAAAATACATACGTATAAAAAATAAAAAGTTAAAAAATAAGAAATACCTAGCAGCAAATTAAGTTTTTCACTAATATTAAGTCAACTCGTTGACAATAACGTGATTTTATAAAGGTCACACATATAACTATCTATATATTATTCTCTATATATCATATCGCAGTTTTAAAAAAAATATTCACCTATTTTTTAGAATTAATCCACAACATTCCCACTAAGGTACACATTTTAAAAAGTTTCACGTGAGATTTGGGAATGAAGAAATCACTGCCCTTACTAGCGCCATTTGTGCTCTACATATCTATTACTAGAAGAAAGAGAGTAGGTAGATCGAAAATTTACCAAAACTGCTTCACATAATTAATTGGTGCCCCTTTATAAAATATCGTTATTAATTATTCGTTAGTACGTCTATGTCTACTAACCTAACGATTAAATTATTATCAAAATAAATGTTTATCCTTGTTATACAAGCTAATGCAAGGGTGGGCAAATATTTTTGACCGGTTACGGGCCGGTAAATCAAAAAAATTCTAGAGGCGGGCTAGTAAATTAAAATAAATCTTGAACCTGGCGGTTAGGTAAAAACACCTAAAAAGAGCTGTAAATATAACGTTGAATAAAGATAAAGCAAGGCACTTTTTTATTTTAGAATTACAATTAAAATAGGATCGATTTATGAAGTCTTAATAGGTCTTTGAAATACGCATAATATATGTTTGAAGTATGGATTCAGTATCTTAATTCTTCAAATTTCAATAGTCTTAACTTTTCGAAAATTATTTTTTAAGGAGGTTTATACTTTTTTTTCCTAAAAAAAAAAACACTCGGCGGGCCCGACTAAAACCTCTTACGGGCCGGATGCGGCCCGCAGGCCGTAGTTTGCCCACCACTGAGCTAATGTAACAGCTTAAGTAAAAAGTAACAAAACATAAACTATTAGCTATGGAATAAGCCTGGATAGTTGAGTAAACTTCAATACATCTTATTTATTAAATAACTAGCTGCTACCTGCGGCTTCGCCCGCGTCTTCACAGAAACCCGGTGTGCGATCGGGATTAAAAATAGCCTACATGTTAATCCAGGTCACAATCTATCTGTCTTCCAAATTTCAGACAAATCCGTTCAGCCATTCGAGCGTGAAAGAGTAACAAACATCCATACATACATACTTACAAACTTTCGAATTTATAATATTAATATTAATAGGATTTATTCTAGCTTTGTCTGTGTTGCTTTCCTGATTTGTTATTGGTCCATTATTGTTTAATACTAAGATTTCTTTAGTAACTAACTTGTTTATGTTTTTGAAGTGAAAACTTCTTTGGCGGCGTTTCGCACTTTTTTTGGAATGGGTAAAATATTTAAAACTCGCGTCAGGACACGTGACTTGATCGAAAATAAT
>NJDC01000024.1:181313-226673 GCA_002245475.1 Calephelis virginiensis | reverse complement strand
CAACAGATTTAGTTTTATTACTGTTTAATAATAGTGCTATATGCAATATAGCACTATTAATATGCAATATATGCTATATGCAATAGTTTTATTGCTGTTTTATAATTGTGTAGGTAGTGTAGACATACATTGTTATAAACTGCATAGTATAAAACAATGTCTGTAGATCTTTAAAACTACGTATCGGATTTTGATGCGATTTTCACTGTTGGTTAGATAATTTATTCCCATAGGTTTATATATATAACAAATTTGAAGTTACTATTTGTATAGTAGAGAAAATAAATAGTTTATTGAAATCTGGCGTAAGACTAATACTTGGAAATCGATCTTTCATTGAGAGCATAGCTACTCTTCTAAAACCTTGAAAGCCGTTCCTCAAGGCAACCGTCTCATGTATTCCTGTCGTCATAACGTTAGATTCATATGTATGCTTTTTCCTTTTCATATTATTAAAATTGAAATATTGTGGATGCATGTGAATGTAGACGAGGCCGGTGCGTAGACACAAGTAGAGCGGCGGACGATAGCATCGCTATAAATCCCCTCGCCATTTCCGCTATTTACAATTCAAAATGGTGACCGATCCAGGTTAGAGGGTGGGTGAAACCAGAATAAACGATTTAACATTATTTTTTATTACATTTCGTGCCAACATTTATTTATGTTTCTGCTACGTCCCAAATTCCTTTTTTCCTGATTTTAAAAGTTACACCGTAAACTGTTTGACTATTTTTATCGAACCCACTATTTTATACACAATAGTTTATTTCATGTTGACAGCGGCTTTCTCTGTATTTTAATACTAGCAGTTTCACGCAGCTTCGCCTTCGTAACTTGGCTTCTACTGCATCGATTTTGATGAAATAAAGCATTTGGCGCTCAGGGTTAATGTAGCATTCTAAAGGTGACATAGTTTTTGAATTCGGTCCAGTAGTTTCGGAGCCTATTCATTTCAAACAAACAAAAAAAATCTTTTCTTTTTACAATATTTAGTTTAGTTTTTTTACTCTCTTACAGGAACTCTTGAATGATCAGATTAAAACTCTACCTATTTCACTTTATGTCTTGTATGACAGATTTCATTAAAATCGGTTCAATGGTTTAGCTGCATAACACACAGTTTAACATACAATTCGAATTTGTATGTTAAATGGATTTCAATGAATCATTCTAAAACAGCCTTTCCCAAAGTGGGCGATAACGCCCCCTTGTGGGCGCTGGAAGCCTAGAGCCCCCTCTAGAGCGGTATAAATCTTGAAAAAAATGTTTTTTTTTAAACTAGGCGCAACAAATATGTTATTGAGGTTATTGACAAAAAAAAAAAAAAAAACTACAAAACAACTGATTTTCAAAGTGGGCGTTACATGAAATAAGTTTGGGAACCTCTGTTCTAAAATCATGCTGTTAATAAACAAGGCGATAGAAAAAAAAGAACAAATTTTTAAACAGTAGAATTTCGAACTTTTTAATTAATTTAACGATTTACAAAGAGTTTTAATTAATTTAAAGGATACAAACTTGATTAAGTTTTGAGTTGACATCATAAAATAGGACAGCGAGGTCCGATGGACTCTCGGTGTTGGGGTCGCGGGCCCTCGGGCGTACTTCCGCAGACGACTCTCAATAGCCTGACCACATCCTTCACACTTGACATGTCTTACACCCCCCTCGTTAAAAGTACACATTCGAGCCGTTAGTTACACCCATTGCGTTTACTACAATACGTAGTAAGTTGCCAACTAATATAAAAACATAACTGGAAACTGTTGTGACAGTGTTGTCGTTTTAAAACATGGAACCTTTAACTAATCATTACTAGTTGTGATTTTGGAAGTTTTTTTTTCTTGTAAATAAATTAGAAATACTTTTATTTAATGGGAACACTGTACAGAAAATACATTTTATAACTAGAATACTAAATAAATAATAAACAAATATCCCTGGATAAGTTATACAAATTGAATTTAACCCCAGAGTAAGCAAATTATATGCTTGTGTTATGGGTGTTAGTCAACGATCCTAATACATAGAAATACTTAATACCATAATATAATAACCAGAACAAATTTAATAAACACCCAGACTCGGAAATGCAGACAACTAAATATTCATCACATAAATGCCTGCCCCCGTCGGGAATCGAACTCGAGCCTCGCGGTTGTTTGGTGTAGCAAGGCGTTTACGCTAGCCACTCGACCAACGACGCGGAGAATGGTAAAACCCTGAGGAAATTTCAGCTACGCAGCGATCTGATACGGCAGTAGGTATTTGTTGCAAATTCATGTTTTTAAACGAGTGTTAAAATAATACGAGATCCATCGATTAAATTATATGGTATTTGAAATATTTTTCATTTTGATAGTGGATTGCCCATTAAAAATATGGTATTTCCCGGTGCCCTAGATTCTTAGCATTCGCATTCAATCAAGGCCTCATTCCACAAATATTAATAATGTATAAAATTAAAACTAAATTTATTCTATGGTTACATCAGGAATTAATTTGGTTGGTGCTCTGCACTTGAACCGTTAAGATAAAGGAATTTTCCTAATACCTCTTCAGATCCAAAAGCTTAATGATATTTATATCTTTGTAGGTACGATTATGTATGCTCAGATACAAAAATATAAAAGCTTTCTCAAATAACTTTTACAGTATCACTCTTTGTGTCCGCTGTTATAAACCTATAAACCTAGTTACATGAATGAAAAACTCACCTGCCAGAACGTAGGTGTACAGAGGCTTGAAAATATCAGTATTTAATGCTAGCCCTTTAGAAGAAACTTTTCTATATTTTTATTGAATAGTTGTCACTATTACCGACAAGAAAATACATTAAAATAACTGAGAAAATCATTAAATAATAGTAGTATCGAACGGGACGAAGGTATCGTGAACTAAACATGCAAAATGGGAGAATTTGTGTGAAGTGCCTTAAGATAATCCTAGACTAGGGTTTCTACACACTCAAACATTACATGCATCGATTTGGCTGAAGTACAATTCTCGAAAATCTTAAAAAATGACGTAGTGCTCAGATGTCATTCCTTCGAGGTACAAACGTCGCATTGGAGTTAAATGCTTAGGGGGACACCGAACTCTTTGGTTATTATGAACTATGTACAAGTTTTGCATTTGAGTGGACGTAGAATATGGCTCCCACTACCACTTATATACACTGATTTCATGGAGGGTCTCATTAATTTCTATGTAATGATTGAAGTAAATCGAAAAAATGTTGATACAATCAGGTACAACGATTTTAAACTGTTCTAATATAAATCTGATTTTCAAGAACTTTTGATTGAAGCCCCTTAACTATTGAGGTACGAACAAAAAAATAGTTGGTACAATCGCAGGCGATTTATATCCATTCCATTTATATTTTCAAGAGTTTTGTATCTTATGGTCATGAGGGTTAGCTCGTTTACCTTTACAAGTTAAAGTAAATCAGAAAAAATATATTCAATTAGGTATAGGTTTAAGAAACCTATAATGTATCGGTGGAAGTAGAAGATTTGACTAACGTAGTTGTATACTTTTTGTTAAGAAGCTGCGACTTCAAACATGTCACTCATACAAAGCTTTCGAATGTAACGTCCGTCCGACAAATCCCTTAGATATGCTTCAGTGACAAAATAGAAAAGCGTAGCAATTATACAATGATATCTCAACACCGTATTAACCTACTTACGGAATCCTGATTAAACTCTTACGTAAAATGATTTTAATCTCAAATAATTTTAAACTAATTTGGCCATTACGGCCATCTCCGATTCGAATCAATTTTCTGCAATTCAATTGTTGATACAATTACGTAACTCTCGTTTCTATGATACCCATCTTTAGTTTAGTTTTCACTGAATCAGAAAATTTTTCCTAATAAACAACAGAATTTACACGTCCTTTAACTTATGTCTAACACAGGCATTTTAAACGAGTTAACAAACTTGAATATTATTTACGAGTTTAACAAAACTCTAGGACATAATAGATTTATTAAATAAACACAGACCTACATGACTCTGTTGAATAAGAGGTGAAGTGTTTTCACGCCCATATTCCCGAAGAGGTAGGTAACCTAACGGTAACCGGCCACATACGAGTATACTATTCCGGGTAATGCAGTTTTTATTAGGAAACTGAAAAAACACATGTTTTCTTTCTTGCTCGACACAGGAAACGTACCCGGGAACTCGTCACGACCTCGTCAAGTCTTATCTAACACTAGACCACTATACCATAGAGGTATCACTACTCATATTTAACTATGTAGTATATGGTGAGTTATAATTTATAAAAACACGGACGAAATCACGGGTAAGAGCTAGTTAATAATAAATAAGATGAGATAACAGATGTCAGGGTTGAACGAATATGTAGAGGCCAGTAGCCATGTCAGCCCCTAAATAAATTAGCTTTTTAGGAAGTATGTAGACAAATACTAATGGTTTGAAGTAATTGTTAGAGTTTAAGTCGATGTAAGGCCTTGAACGATCTCGTTTATCTGTGGAGGAAACATCAGTCATTGTGTTGAGTATGTATACCCGACATCCCCACAACAATGCGATGCCGAGGCGATTTCATTGCATTATGTCATTGATAGTATCCGTGTGAGAATATAGAAGGTGATAATTATGTTATTAAAACGGTAAGGTCTTTTCATTTATACATAAACAATTGTATGCTCATTATAACTTTCAGAAGTGGGATAATGTAGGGAAGTAGGCGTTATCCATGGCTCAAACCATTTTGAGAGTTTCGTAGTCGAATGGCAAAAACGAAAATCTTATAAATATACAATATTGCCCATCGACATGTGACCGCCAGAAGTTTTCTGAATATTCATGAAAATTTTTTTACTTTTGAAGTAGCGTTTATCGCATCTCCTATGTTTTTGACTCGATTTGGATTATGTTTATTGTTTCCAAAAGATCATGTTTTCAAAACTTAAAGGAAGATAAGCTCGGTTGTTTGCTGCTTCATATCATAAAAACCTTTAGTACTTACAAACTATGGCATTCACAGTATTGTAGGGTCTTCCGAAGCTTTTTACAGACTTTTGATGATTGTTATGTTAATTTAGTGATGATTTAAATAGGTAACGAATCTTTTTAAGCCTTATTGATATTATTTAATACAAAAGTTTGTTAACAATAAGGCATAAGACTCAAAAACACTGATTATTAATTGAATTTAAAATTAGAGTAAAATGATTAAATTATATTTTTAAATGAAGAAACACTTGTAGCGTTTTACGTACCACTTTAATTTATTATTTTATAAATAACCTACCGGTTTAGATTATGACAGATGATGTAGATTATTTATAAAATAATACACAAAAAGTTATAAGTTAAACAGTACATTTAAAAATATGAACATTTGGAAATTTAACCAAGCGCCAACGATGGCAAATATCAAAAAAATCTTATACTTTTAAATGTTCTATTCTTGTATATATATAAATATATAATTGGAATCTCGGAATCGCCTCAAACGATTTTCATGAAATTTAGTATTTAGGGGTTTCGGGAACGATAAATCGATCTAGCTGGGAATCCTTTTTAGAAAATGTCATTTTATTCGTGTTTACACTGAAAATTTTATTCGTGTTTAAACTGAAAAATATGAATCTTCCTGACATCTATTGGCGAATAATAATACTATTTTTTATGAGCAATAAAGTCGTTCCAGCAGATGGCGTTGTTAAGTGACACGAAGTCAATGAGTGTTTGCTAAAAAAATACCGAGCAAAGCTCGGGCATCCAAGTACTTATATTTTATTACTTAATTAGGTAGTATTGATTGATTATGTTAGAGGTTAGTCAAACAACGCGAATGATTAATATGACTCGATCTTGACATTTATACCGATGTCGATCTGATGAGAACGCACGACGCGAAAGTCTAATATAAACTGACGAAAGGACACGCGACATTAAACTGCTGAAGCTGCATTATGCTTAAGCATATGTTCGAATTACCGTGTGAAGTTCGTACTATTATTAATAATGACTAGTGGTCGCCCATTGACTAGTGGTCGAAATTCGACCATAATAAATTTTAATATATTGTTGATAAGAACGCCATCTTTATTTCTCAAGACTAACTAAATTGTTTCCAAACTTTTTAGTGCGCCATCTGTGATCTTTTATCATTATCATCAATATATTTGTTTGTGTGTGTTAAATGCATGGTAGTGTAGGTAATGTTTTATTTATTGATTTAATGTATTTAATAAGCATTACTATTGAAAAATGTTAGCTTTCTGTACTTATCCTACACATAAACTATAAGTGTGCCAAAATATCCTCCATTCGCGCAATTTTCGTAAAAAGGGGTTCAAAGTTTTTGCATCACATATTAATATATAGATGATAGGTCTATGACAGTCGTTAAGTATTTGTCAAACGGTACTTGGAGGTGCAACAATGAGCTGAGTCAGCAGGTCAGCGCGCGGAACACCCGCTACCGGTGCGCTGGTGCCGTAACATCCCGTCGCCGCTATCACAACCCACTGATGAAACTATCAACTGCTTGTAGACTGACAAGGTCATAAATCACTTTTTTGGATCTGATGTTAATTTGCGGATAACCACTATGAATAAATAAATAGAGGCCTATTTAAGCAAATTATAGTAGTACGATTTAAATTATGCGCTTCGTCTATATTCGTCAAGCTTCGGAAATCCGAATTTATTTTAATGGCATCTAGGTATATAGAGTTGTTCTTACATAATTAATAATTTCGATTAGATCAGCCAATTTAAAAATAAAAGTATGAAGTGTAAATCCACAGCGCATAATTTAAATAGTAGTAAACTATATATGCCTATGTTCTGGATATTTCTTCTACAATCCTAATTGCAAATACAAAGACAGGTTTCTGTCGGGAAATCATATAAGAAAGCATGCTTAACCCTAAACCCACGAGGCGTTCAAAAGAAGAATGTTATGATCCTACCTAGAGTCTGATCTCGATTATAATAAAGTATATCCGTTTGAAATTTTGGTTTCCACTGACCCAGAACCACTAAATTGGAAAAAGTGAAATTAAAAAACATTTAATCTATTAATATTTTTAAGTTACCTATCATTTACTTTTTCATCTGTTTGCCAATACCCACCGGGACGCGTTAAAGGCAAACACTGATTTGACGAACGTTAAGTGTATTTCACTGATACCAAAGACTATTCTAATCTTTGCCGATACCAATACAGAGAACAGTCACCAAAATCATCACTAACGGCCAGTTTCTGAAACGACAATCAATTTTAATTTACAATTTATCTCACAATCAATTTTAATTTATGGAAGCTGACCGTTCGTTAATTAATAAAAGTAAATTTTGCGACTAAAAAAATTAAATACTTGCTTTCTCTTTATGTTTTATTATAATATAATAAGTAAAATATCTAAATCACAACAACATATGAACCAATTATTGGTTACTATTAAAATATGAGTAAGTTTAAAGGTTTAATACTTAAGGAAAATGAATTGTCGTCTGTTGGTTGAATGAGAGGCATGACTACATGTGTAGAATGTGGTGAGTGGTGAGTGGTGGGTGGTGGTGGCGAGTGACCTCGTTCGTGAACGGTCGCGAGTGAACGGCCGCTACAACCCTCACCGGGCACCCACGACACCAGCGGGAAGAGGGCTATATTACGAATTAGTTTTTAAATTTTTAGGTTACAAGATAACAGATTTTAAGGTTCTGAGGGGCTATTCAGAATCATTTTAGTGATGGTCACTAGGTAAAGTGTATATCAAATAGCTGTCAAATGACGTGTCTTGTGACCGCCTCGTTGGTCGAGTGGCTAGCGTACACGCCTAACTACATGGACCAAACCCGAGGCTCGGGTTCGATTCCCGATGGGGGCCGGCATTTGTTTGAAGAACACTCGGACCCGGCAATGCAGACAATTTCCGAGTCTGGGTGTTTATTAAATTTGTTCTGGTATGTATTTAAGTATTTTTATGTATTACAATCGTTGACTAACACCCATAACACAAGCATATAATTTGCTTACTTTGGGGTTAGATTCAATTTGTGTGACTTATCCAGGGATATTTATTTATTTATTTGTATTTGCTCTCTCCATTGGTTATCTGTTGGTCACAAGGGAGAGCAAATATAAAACACGTCATTTGACAGCTATTCGATATACACTTTACCCAGTGATCATAAGTCATAACTAAAAAGATACGGAATCAGCCCCCTGGACTCCTGTACTCTCGCTGTAAATATTTTGGCGGTTTTGGTTTCTGCCCTTGACATGGAAAGTTAAGCATGTGTATGGCTGCTAAATATATAGACTAGGGACCAAATAAATATCACATAAAATGAAATATCGCTCGATATTAGTGAGTTCAAATTATGAACAGAATTATTATTGAACGTTGAGGATAGTTTGATGGAAAAATCACAAAGATACGACAGTGGTTTTTTTTTTCTTTTTTGCCAAGTCAATGTTTTTCATGCCTTCATTACTTGTAAAAAATGTGCCTGAATTATTGCTTTTATTAAACGTTATTTATTATTGAAAAAAAGGTTTGAATGCATGAAAGTTGTGCATAAACAGTGTTGTCATCTCTTTACCGTGAACGTTAACAATATCTTTGTTTCGCAGTCGTCAGTCTAAGCCTTATCTTATCTCTTATAAGTTTTTTGTTTTAACCAATTGTTTTAGAAAATTGGAATTAATTTTTAGAGTTATCTGGCTGGATTTTTTTTATGACATTCGAAGGCAAACAAGCAGACGGATTTCCTGATGGTAAGAAATTCACGCCGCCTACAGACAACAAAGGTGGTAATGGTGCGTTGCCAACCTGAGGCCGGGATGTTAGGTTTCGAGCAAAAGTAATTTTACCGGCTACCTTACCCTCCAAACCGGAACACGTCATGACGCTATGGCGGCAGGAATAGGTAAGGCGGTGGTACCAATCTGGGTGAGTCGCTGCGAAACTCCACCACCTAATCAGATGTCACGGTGTTAGTGACAGTAAGCCTATGCTCGCCTTTTACGAGCTGCCTGGCAGGAAGGCAGAAGGTCTATGGATATACACGGGGGAAACCGGTACCGGATTACCGGTATATAACCAGCATCTTCATTATCGCCGACTATTTACGACAGTAATTTAACAAATTATCGCTGTTCTAGTGGCCCCGCATCAAGGGTAGCGAGAGCGGGTCGCCGCCGACTGGTTACAATGACCCGAACTGATTCTTAATTGTTCCTCATGTATAACATTACTTAACCTACTTTTTTACGACATTTGGATTTAATTTACTTAGAAAACAGCACGTTTACTCATGTTTCATTGAAACAAAAAACACTAACCACATGCATGTAACATGATGTTTTAATTTTAGCATTTTTCCGTGCTTGACATATTTAAATTTAAAAAGTTAAGTCTGTCGCGCGTACTTACGTTGTCAAAGTTATTTTTTCTTAGTTAGCCACCACGTTTCATGTTTATAACAACATGAGAAATGTATAAAAAATCAGAGTTGTTTTTCGTCTCAAATTACATTTTTGTACTGAAATCAAGTTCACGGTAAATGTTTTATAAAACTTATGAAAATATAACCTATTTTATAAATATATACTACGTTTTACTTTATCAAGCTATCAGGCAAGTTGGTGCACATAACTCTCCCACCAGTGGTCTAGTGGTAATTACGTAGAGGAGACCGTGGGAGATCGACCTTCACCGATCTGATAACCAGATGAGACATATTTTTTTTCGTATATAATTTATAAAAAAATATGCCTATTATAATTACTTGCCTATATGAAAGTGGTCATGGCTATTTTTAATTAAATTAACTTTAATCGATTTTTTTTCATCACTTTAATTTTTTTGATAACCAAATGAATTTTGTTTAACTGTTAGTTTTTACCACACAGAATATGCCTCAGTAGGCTTGCCTACTCATTTTTGTGTATACCTGGCAAACAGATGTGAACAGGTAACTCAATATAGGTAACTCCATCGTTCTGCTAACTTATGGAAACTTATATCAAATTTTAGATTATTTTATAACAAAATCAGTCATACAGACTTGCCCGCAAAAATCATACTTAAAACATACATAATTTAATTAAAATAGCCATGAGCACTTTCAAATAGGCAAGTAATTATAGGCAAATTTGTTTAGAAATTATATTTGATAAAAAATATGTCTCATCTGGTTATCAGATCGGTGAAGGTCGATCTCCCACCGGCTCTTAGACTTCTAAACCAGTGCTCGCGCATCTTACGAATTACGTGGCAGAGAGGCAGGTTATCTATTCTACTCAACGGACCCGGGCCTACACGGGGAAAACAACTATTTAAATAAAATATAACAATTTCACTCATCACTGATTCTTTTCAACGCAATCCAAATATATCCTAATCTTTAAGAAATGTACCAGAAGTCTATTTTATCAAATGTTATGTAACCTACAATATATTGTTGGATGAAGGTAAGAGATCCGAAATTTGGCGAAAATATATCCGTTATTAGACATGTTTGTGACAAGAAGTTCGATTTAATGTGTCATGAAATACTTATATGAACTAACCAAGCCACAATCACTAAGAACAAAATGTAACTAGTTGCACAAAGAATTTGTAGATTAAGGTCTTGTAGAGTTGATGACTTGAACCAAATATTTAATTTAATTTTATAAATTAAGAGCAGCAAAATGTTATGATCTTGTTATCTTTACTTGTACTGAACATAAAACTTGATGATACAATGTCCTACAAGAAGTACTACTACAAGTTTGTCTATGAGGGAAAGAATGGACAAGAAACCTGGAATTGCAATGGTGCCAAAGATAATCCCTTCTTCTCAGGGTTCAGTAGAAGAAAGGCAAAAATTTAACTCCTATAGATTCGAATATCGAATAAAATAAATTCGATAGTTTGT
The DNA here is from genome assembly GCA_002245475.1 of Calephelis virginiensis. Taxonomy (NCBI): domain Eukaryota; kingdom Metazoa; phylum Arthropoda; class Insecta; order Lepidoptera; family Riodinidae; genus Calephelis; species Calephelis virginiensis. Next base: position 215,742 of record NJDC01000024.1, on the reverse strand, counting down.
CTGTTAATCTGAATGACATTACCACCTTATTCTCCAACTATTAGAGCTACAGAGTTGAAGCTTGGTAGGTAGACGTTGACCATAAATCAGATTACGATTTTGATACAATCCTTCTACGTCCTGAAATTAAATTATTTTTTTTCGTCAGACCTACATATAGAGTAGACTATTGATAAAAAAGTAGTATAGGTCTTTAAATTTCTTTCAGTAATTTCAGTAACTTTTTTAAAGAGAGACATTTCCATATAAGTTGTCATATTGTGTGTTGTCGTCCCCTCTAACTTCTAAAGTGAAAGACTGAAAAATCCAAAAACATAAATTATGTCGACTCTACGCAAATGTTTAAGGAAAATTATTGATTTAAATAAGATTTACTAAGCAGTTTTGGAGATACAGTTTAACTTTGTTATTTATACTTAAACCATGGAAACAAAGAAGTTTTGGTGATAAACAACTACTGTTTCATGATATGGCATTTAGTGAAATTTTGCTTGCTATATATTTTTTTATTCTGTGCTTGCTATTACGGAACCCTCAAAAGACGTGTCCAACTCGCACTTGCCCACTTTAATTTTATTATAATACAAGTAACATTACCAAGCATGACGACCTGTGATTAAATAGTATAGTTTAATATTAGTGTGTTCTACTGAAATACGAACAGCAATTAAAGTATTGCCAAATACTGGCGTACCTTCGTAACTTGAACGTGGCACGCTTGCGGCACTGGCCGACTGGTGTAATACCACAGTATCATGCTACACACCGTGAAATAAACGGATTCGTATTACTTTACCATTTCAATAATACTTGACGATTTTTGTACGAAAAAAAATGTTTTTTCATATTTATCTATTTTTAGTTGCTTGACTATACCTACATAATCAAAATCAAAATGTTTTCTTCATTCAAGTATTATTAATCAACACACAATTATTATCAAAAGTATTTTTAATAAAAACTTTTTTTACTACTTTACTAAAATTTGTATTAATATTTTTAAATACTCAATATCAATTTTGAAACTACACAACAAATCATGACTCTACATTTACATACACTGGAAATAATTTCATTATTTTCATATACGATATTTAATTAAAATTTTAATTCATACACATGAAAGATTAATACATCATACACCATTCAAATTATTTTAAATTATATGTCTTTGAAATTGTTATAAAATTTTGAGCATGAATCTCAGCGAAATATCAATTTTAGACCTTAGTTTGTAATGTTTTTTTTTATCGTACTATAAGCGTTTTATGGAAGGCGTATTGTTGTAAAAAATGTGATCAAAATTTAGATCAATTTTTTTATTGCCTTATCTCGTACGCTTTAAGCAAAAAAAAATTTTAAAAAGCCTGTTTTTAGGACTCAACCCGCTAGGGACATATTTAAAATAATATGTCCCTAGGGTAAAAGAAGAAAAGCGTACCCAGTTAGGAGTTTTCATAAAATTTAACAAGTGAATCTTATAAAAATAACTATAAGAAATGCCGGCGCGTTTTATCTAGTTTTACCAAATATCTTTTAGTGTTTGAGTACATCATTTTTCAAATCGACTCTACTACACACGACGTATAGATTTCTATATTATATGATCTGCACTTAACAAATTATACAGAAAGAAATATAGGTACGCCTATATTAATAGCTACTTAGCAATGATAACATTAGGAAGTAGTTTCTATGCTATGTTAGTACTTAGTAGTTACACTGATTAGTGAGTGCTTTGCATCAGATGACCTGGCAAAGGATTAACCTGGTCCCCTACTGAGGATATGAGACCTAATATCCTTGTGGCGCATCGGCCAGGTCTAATTCTTAGAACATAACCCCTAACCGATGGTCTTATAATGAACGCACTTATATGTATCACATACGAACTAGTTTGCCGATGCGACGACCGCTCTTTCTGGCCGCCTAATGCGCTTGGGTAAAAACTCTTATCAGGCCTTTCAGATTAGTTACACATAGTATGAGTATCTAGCCTTAAACGCGAGATGCACCCGAAATGGTAATTATGATGACTTTTCACCTTTTTAATCTGTAAAGACGCAAGTACCTTGTGCGTGCGCCAGCGTCGTCGCAGCGATCGCGATCGCCGCCAGACGCAGCAGCGACGCGCCCATGCTGCCGCTACCGCACCCCGCACATGCCGCCCTCCCGCGCCCCGCGCCCTCCGCCCTTCTGCCACCTAAATGTATATAAAACACTTTTCAGTTTACAGACAAAAAATGTTACTGATCAAAACCGAATGGTTCCTTCTACGATTAGTAACTACTGCCGTAGAGGCAGTACTCTTTTTTGTGTTTCAGCTTCAAAAGTGCACTGTAAAAAATAAGTTCTAACTGGTAAATACGAGTAAACAGTCAGAAAATTTTCTCGATGATAAGAAATATAATTACAAAAAAGATGTTACTGGTTTGTCTCTCACCTGAGTGGAATTTGAAAACTTTTGTTCAAGAGTATCTGCAATTGACAACTACTTTAGTTTCTAAATTGGAACACAAGAGTGTCAATTACTGATGACATGGCGAAAAAAAAATATGCCAACCTAATCCATTCATTCCAGAACTCTCTTAGCTGGTATGACTGGCTGGTAGAAAACTGTTTAGCTAGTTATCGAGGGGAGGGATACCTACACTTATAAATAATAAATGTTGTATGAGAATTTGACCCGTATTGGTAAGGTCTTGTGTGTAAAGTAGACCAGCCTCTCAGTCACGCTGTTCGAAAAACACTAGCTTAGGATAAATAGGTCATTACTAGCAGGAACTCTGATGGCAGAGTGCTGTGAAGCAACTTGCCCTGGAATCCACCGCCTTACTACCGCTTTTCCTACCGCTAAAATGACATTAACAAGGTTGCAGGTTGATCGAGTTGCCGCTAGACCTGCACTATAGGACTAATATTCCGGCCGCAGGACAGCGACGCACCAATAACCGTGGCATAAAAAATACCAATACCATCAACACATTCCAAGTCTCTTACATGGTCATGCTGACTGTTGCTACTTTGCTAGTTAAATTAAAGGCGTAGTTTTAGTTAGGGGCCTTCCTACACCTAAAAAATGAATGTTGCATGAGATATGGGTACATTCAATGGGTATGAAATATGAGCTAACGGTGCTGATCTCGTGACTTATGGAGATTATTTCTTGCTAACAGAACCCCAGTAATACAAAAGTGGAATAGTTTTAAATTTAATTTGTAGTCAGCGGTAATAACCTCCATAAGCACATTCTGGTTTACAATAATAATAAATGAGCTTGTACACGCTTGGGAACTACGTTGGTCCCATTTTTTACGATATAGTGAACAAGCACGTGGCTTCTCCCGATAGAGACGACTATAACCTTAGATTCTATTGGTCTTATTAATTAACATGGATTAACTTAGGAGTAAAATTAAGTTGATATTATAGTCTGTAACACATTGTAATTATACCACTATAATACCAGGTTGAACCTAAGTGTACTTTACTCTGTGATTATTAATAAGATGGTTAGGATGTTAAAAGTGCGTTGCTGTCTTTTGACTTAGGTGATATAAACATGTCTACTGACGTCTCGACCCTTGAGACCGGAAAACGAAAGAGTTGTTAAGATTGAAAAAGATGACCATACCTTACCAATGTAACCAATCAATTTTACCACAGAAAACCATACTAAGGGTAGAGCTAAGTTGTATATTATGATAAACATTTTTGATGGAAAAAGTATCTTCACGCCCATATCCCCGAAGAAGTAGGCAGAGGTACAACCAAGGCACCCACGACTTGCCAAAGACACTAAGTCCCACAATGTGATAGGTGGCAAGCCTATCGCCAACCGGGCATATTTCCAATCCCGACCAACATTTTTTTATTAAAAAGTTGGAAAAATTCAATTTTCTTTGTGTTGGCCGACCCGGGATTCGAACCCGAGACCTCATGCAGTCAAGTCCAACCCGGACCGCTAGACCACAAAGGCGATATTTTTTTTTGATGGAATAAGGTAAATAAGGAAACAATTGTACTAATAAGGAATGCATACCACTTGCAAACACAATCGATCGATCAATTCGTCGCAAAACTCTTTAAAAAAGTATTGATCAAGGTTTCAAGGAAATACGAAACTACATTACTATAAGAATTGTCTTTAAATAAAAATAATTAATTTAATAAATTTAATTGAATTTAATCGCCTCTGTGGTGTAGCGGTCTGGGTGTTGGACTTGACTGCATGAGGTCCCGGGTTCGAATCCCGGGTCGGCAAAGACAAAGAAAATTGCATTTTTCCAATTGTCTAATAAAAAAATGTTGGTCGGGATTGGAAATGTTCCCGGTTGGCGATAGGCTTGCCACCTATCACATTGTGGGACTTAGTTTCTTCGGCAAGTCGTGGGTGCCTTGGTTGTACCTCTGCCTACTTCTTCGGGGATATGGGTGTGAAGATACTTTTTTTTATAATTAAAACAGTACAAGTGTTTCTTCATTTAAAAATATGAACATTTGGAAATTTAACCAAGCGCCAACGATGGCAAATATCAAATAAATCTTATACTTTTAAAATTGAATTACTTTTTGTCTAAATTGTGTAATAAGTTGGTAGGTCCTTGCTGGTCACTGGGTCTGCTGCCTATAAAGAGAATGTTAAATCAACCTATTTGTCACCTGCTATAGGTTACTGCAACGGTTAAAAAAAATCAGATTCTTGATGAAAATAAGCATGCGTGTAATCTTAACCAACGTATCTTTATATCTGGTTGCTCATTAAAATTATACGTATATAAGTATAATTTTACACATGTTTTGCACATGTTTTACACATATTAGTAGAGTCTATAAATTGTTATCGATGGCTAACCTCTTTATGACTGTTGCAAAATATCTTAATTTTATTTAATTGCTTTATGTCATTTGTCAATTTATATTTCGATTTTTAGTACTGAAACAACATTGTAACATTTGCTCTTAAATAATTTTATTTTAATCAAACTGCAAAAATGATATTACAAAATTATTACAGCTAAGATATTTTAAGTTACATAAAGTTATTACTTTCTTAGGCATGAATTAAATTAGTTATTACTTAGTGTAGTTGCTTAAGCTTAACGGATCGCACGTAGAAAGCGGAAAAAATACCAAAATCTCCGCAAAGCTACCACTAATTTTACTTTCTTCTTATTATTTGCATGTAAATCATTGTCTACCCGCTACTCGTAATCTGGCGATACGCTGAGCTGCTTTAGTTTCGAATTATGAAACAATAGTAACATCAAAACTATTTACCACCTTAATTTATTAGCACTCTGCAGGTGGTCAAGTTTGAGTGATCTACCCCACTGTGCAGTGAAGTTAGCGGTTATAATGAGTAGGCCTTTAACGTGCAAGTGCGTACTTTATATTTTTGACCAACTTAAAAAAAGGGAACCTTGTTTTGGTTGTATTTTTATCCGTATTTTTTCAGAACATTTTACTAAATGTGATAATTTTGATGATTCTGTTTTTGTTTGAAAGAAAGTTCTTTTAGCATAGAATAAAAAACCGCACAACGTCGGTCCAATTGATTTTTGGGTTAAGAACCTCCCTAAGTACTTAATGATGCTTATTTTCGTTTACTTATCTACTATTTCTATGTACTACGTACCAACATTTAAATTCAAGTCTTACTTAATTTAAAGTATTAAATGAGTAACTATTAATCAAATGACACTAAAACTTTGATGGTAAATACCAACAAAACAATACCAAAACAACAAAGCCAGTTACTTACTTATTCCAATAGTGGTCAGAGTAACCTTTGTAGAGTTTTGCAGCTCAAAATATGCGAGCACAGAGTATAATAGAACAGAATAGAATAGAAAATATTTTATTTCACATTAAGCTTACAAGAGGGGCTTATGACTTATCTATAAAATACTAAAATCTACCACCGGATCGGAAAGTTAAATGTTTCATTACCAACAAAAAACACTGTTAGTAAAGTGGTATACAAGTTGCTCGGATAGAAATCAGGACAGGACCATGACGTCTATTACATCGATGGTGTCTTTAGCGACAGTTTTCCCTTACTTTAAGGTAAGCCATGTGGTTGTTTACTGTCGTACCTATGCTATAAAAAGTTTTTAATTTTTATGCACGCAGAGCTCAACGAAGGTTCGATGAAATTTATCAAATCATTTCATTCGTTTCTGCTTTAATTCATGTCATTATCGTGTTCCGATATGAATGCTAGCAATCCACATACTCCATTTACATAGAATAAGCACATATGCACCTACAATCTACATAACAGTGAGACGGTTCCATGCGAGTTGTATGGGCGGCGAACCGCGCAACGCGGTCAATGCGACTCTTAGATGTGCCTTCCGTGGCAAACTTTTTTTTATTCAAAAATTTTATAATATACACATACTATGATATTATAAATAAAAAAAGATTTGGCTGTTTGTTCGTAAACATTGAATAGTCTAGGAAACTACTGGAGCAATTCAAAAAAATATTTTATCTTAAGACTCCTACCAGGGTTAAATTTGTTATCTAGGCTTAAATTTACTTACATTTTGAAATTTTTAGCTATTAATAATTAATTTTGTATCGAATATAAAAAATGTTTAAATATTGAGATACGTGTAACTTAATAATATTTTTTATAAATTGTAAGTTTTTGTAACTTTTTATTGGTACAAGTTTCGTGATTCTTTTACTGTTTGAACTAACTAAGTTTGAGAACGTAAACAACATTGAGGAGAAAGCACAATGATGAATAAATTTATTTGTTGCCTAAACACATACGTACATGACTCAAGTCTGCAAATTTTATTATTTTTTGTATTCAGTTTAAGTATGAGGAAAGAATTGCGTAAAATTAATTATTATTATGAATTATGTGGGAATGCATTATTAAAGGTGCTCATAATATTATACAATGTAAAGCATTTTGTATTTAAGATTAGATGTAATATATATAATAGTAAAACTCGTTGAATTCGTAAGTTACTCTTATGGCTCGTATTTAGATAAACAGTTTGATAAATGAAGGAAGTTAATTTTTAATAAAATAAGAAATATGTTTAAACATTCCAATAATCATCTAATTAGAGATACCTAGGCTTTACTTATAAATCTGCATTATATACATATACTTACTTATAGATAAAAAATATACGATGCAGTATATATGTACGTACGGCACGTTCGTATTTCGAAGATGCACAAACGTATAGTACCTACCTACTACGATTTAAATTATGCTTCGGCATTACACTTTTTACTCTTTTTACACTTTGTACTTTTATTTTTAAATTGGCTGACCTAATCTAAATTTAAGCGAAATGATAAATTATGTAATAACAACTCTATATATCTTTAAAATACATTCGGATTTCCGAAGCTTGACGAATATAGCCGAAGCGCATAATTTAAATAGTACTACTATACTATGTACTGTTTGAAGTAATCACTAACAAATCTTTCAACATTTTCAAAACCAGTAAAAGTTTACGTGTTTGTTAAGAACCTACTCGTACTGCAACGCCGTTAGCAAACGCTGTCAAGCAAGACCTAAGACAAAGTCCAATAGCATTGGAATACGAATTAAGTCACCTGTCGTGGCCGGGGCCGCAACACACTTGAATGCTCACGAGACAGTGACCGTGCAGGGGTGACGGTGCCCACGAAATAAACCTACTCATCGCAAACTATAATCATGGGAAAATTAAAGGTCCAGCACCCTCACCAAGAGTTTACGGCTTGTCAAGTTTACTAAACTCGCTACCGTCTCTGTAAATTATTGGTATGAAAACTTTGAACAGCGCCTTTATTGGTAACTAAGAGAAACACATTTTTAGACCAAAAGTGTCAGATTTCGATAGATAACTTACCGAATGTAATCTATACCAACTCATGATAAAGACTCAGGTTTTAACTACATGACACGTGTATCGTAATTCAAATCGAGGCAAAATTGTTTCAAAATCAGTTTTTTTTAAATATATAGAGTTCTTGAACTGAATTAGTTAACTTGCGAGGTAGGTCGAGGGCAAGAGAGATACTTATTATACTAGGTATTATACTAGGTAGCAATTGAAATCGCTTATTACCTATATGTTTGAAGTGACAGAACGCTTTGGTCCCTAAAGTGTATTAGAAGAGCAATAGTGTTGATTTTTGTTATGTTGTTGACCATTAAACGACATGTTTCAAGTAGTATGTGTGTCATACTAAAAAAATGGACATTTCAATATTTGAATAGTCTTAAACATATTATACCCAATTGTTTTTTATTATTGATATTTGGCACTCGATACTTTCTGCCTACTTTGTAAGGGACCTGGCGTGAAGATATATAAGTAGGTATAATTGTTTATTTTAAGTTAACCAGATTGAACTAATTAATTAAAGTGTTATGCATATCATAAAGCCAAGCAGGTTTGGACTTTGGACTTGGCGTGAAGATTTGTATGTATGTATGTATTTATGCATATTTTTATTTGCCCTACTACATAGTTTCCATAAATAGATGTAGTGTTTTGTTGGTTCCGGAGTTTCTATAAAGAATGGAAGCCAATTGCCTTCATAGCTCTTAGAAGATCACAAGCTTACTTTTCGTTAGCTCCGTGATAATGACTAATTGTCAGAGTCCTGCGAAGAATTTACGGATTGATCCACCAGTTTTACTATTCCAGGTGCTTGGCTTGGCAGAAGCAGTGGCTTAACATCCTACTCTTAGGTAGATAGCGCACTGTTACCATATTTTATCATACGAAAATATTCCTGTTGACTCAATAACAGTGGTCACCATTGTCGTATTACTTTTTAGAGACGTTGACATTGGTGTGTCAATAAGTGGCGCTTGTCAGTTGCACTCTTCTACTATGAGCCTGGTACCAATCAAACCAACAAACACAAATGAAACAAATCCTTCCATATTAGACCCCCCAATGAACAAAAGCTAACGTTCCCTTATTGCTAGCAATAAGAAGGGTTCCTTAAGTGAGGGGAGGGAAGAAGAGGAAGAACCTTAGGGAACCTTAGGGAAGAAGAGGGAAGTGAAGAGAAGGTCTAGGCCTGTAATCGGCTAAGTTATACAAGAAATTAAGATATAGTTATAATAAGTATACTTAATTAGGTTTGAGATTGAATCGAATGATATCATATTACGCGTGAGCACTGAAACATGCAAGAAAGTGTACACTTTCATAACTCCATGCATTTGCTATTATTTTTATTAATGTAATCATATTTCAAAATGATTGTACCTACTTTCAAATTTAGAGTCCAGTTGAAATAGCAGTTTTACGTATTCCTGTCCATATATAAGTTGTCCTTCAACGGAATAAGCTTTTACTCAACAAAACTACCATACCATAGCTAGAGTACACCTCTTCATAACGGAATACCTCCTGCTGTGCTACAGAATTACCCCATTTATTAATCACAAAATCCAATGTTCAAACAAAGAAAAATATGCTGGATAACTAGGGAAAAGTCATACCTATCACAAATAAACGCAGATTATATCGAGACCCAATTTGCTTCCTGTTTTTTTGTAACATTTAATTAGATCATTTGATTTAGCATTAACATCATCGACTATTCCTTCACTTCTCTCATCCATCCTGGTTCACGTATATGCCGACGCTGTGAAGAGTAACGGATTTTCTAAAGCGGTTGGCCGCTTCCAGCATCAGGTTTCTCTGGACATGAGTATATTAACTATGCCATAGGGAAAATCCTCATACCACCTACAACTCTACCCCACAAGGGGTTTGTTTTAAGCTTTGGTTTGTTTAGGGATATGTTTACTTACAATTTCTTGTTGTAATAACTGATTTATAAATGCACCAAAGTTTCAAATCCAAGAACAATAGAACCTCACTATAACGCAAGAAACACTTATGTGCTTTATGGACTAGATTTTTTGTACGAAGTTCAGTATGCGTGACGCCTCACGAGCAGAAAGCTGCAGACGAGCGTCGGCTCGGCTTGGGCGGTTCTCGGTAACTGAGTACAGCCTACCGTTCACCTGCCGACGGTGGGCGATGTGAACTGAGGTGGAACGTAGCCTGCTTCCTCTAAGGGTCGTATTTACCCATAAATTACAAGAGTAACACGCTTTGTTATTTGATATTTCGAGCTTTCAAAGTTTATCCGAAACTTAATTTAGATATGGCTTGCAGGTATACAGACAAACAAACGTCATAATTCGCGAAACAAGTTCCCGTTATGTGGAATACGGAAACTCAATTTTGTATTTCCTTTCAATTCATTCAGTAATACAAAAAAAGTCGGTGTTAATCCTTAAACTATGTAATAATTAAATTATAAGTAAGTAGGTATCTACCTATAAAATTGGCTTGGCACCGACTTCAAACCTATAAGTAAATAGCACATATAAATATTAGGTAGGTATTTACGATTAATATTAAATCTATATAATTTTTTACTTTTTAGTTTTTTTTAAGTAGTTATTTTTATTTAATACTTTTTAGTTTGTTGCTGATATGATATAATTAAATAATCATATAAGTGAATATCTTTATAGCATGGAAAGCAGGTATATAGCTTTCCATGCTATAAAGATAATGGTGGTAATTTTGTTGCGCACTCACTAAACTAATTTTAAGTTATCCCTGTCTTCTTTCAACTAAAGTAACAGAAGGAGACAGAACACTTTTAGTGCTGTCAAATTAGACCGTACACGTCATTTCTACAGACGTTTAATCTATTACTCGGAAAACGTTGATTAAAAACATCACGATTAGACATGTCCGCACTAATCTGACACGTCTAAACTGTTCCATCTCTTTTGTTTTTGTTTCATTTGAGAAAGATAGCATGCATCTAAAATAAGTTTAGTTTGTCAACAGCAGAATCACTACCATTACCATACTAAATATATTTATAACATGTTGCTGAATGCCGATGTGTCTTTAATCTTGTCACTAAGTAACCTAAATGGATCAAATTTACTTGCGAGATTTGATTTAATTTAATAAAAATAGACATCGGGATAAGTTAAAGTAGATAAAAAATGCTCATAAAATAAAAACTAATAGGCCTACCTGAACCAAATTTTATAGGACCAATTCGAAACTATTCCGGATCAATCAAAAATTAAAGAATTACGTAAATTGGTTCAGAAACTTCGCCGAAATCGGTGTACTATCATATAATATTTTGGAAGTCGGTTGAAGAGAACGATTTTATTAAAAACTAAAAAACTGACTTTGCTAATCATAACAGTCTGCAGTCGTTCCTTCCCTTTAGGTATTATTATTTTGTTATTTAGGTATTTATTTGGTTAATTTGACACATGTATTTCTGTACCGATGAAATTATTTACACCTTTAACCGATTTAAAAAGAATCAATTAGAACGTTTTTTGTTAGTTTGTTAAGCTTGTTATGTTTTTGTATGCTACTCACTCAGCCATTAATGAAAAATTTTGATGGTAGGTACTTTTTTCTAAATCTTTTTTCAATTTTATTTTGATCAGTTTTAATTAATAATGCATACACCTCAAGGACGACGACGAAAATATATTAGGTATACTAGCTGTTACCCGCGGCTTTGCTCGCGTGGCAGTTAATACATTTACTGAACTAGAGTTTAATTCAAAACTATATAAATGATTTATTCCTTTTTAAACGTATTTTTTTCATTTTTAATTAATAGCCCATTGATAAGGATTTTCATACCAATTTTTAACTCTTATTTCACCGCTTAAAAAGTACAATTTCCAGAAACGCTCAAACACGTATCTACTTATTTTTAATAACTGGCTAAAAACTTAAGTTTCATCTTTCTAACTTAAAAAATGACGGTCTTCCACCCAAACTTTCAACCCCTATTTCACCTTCATAGGGGTAGAATTAACAAAATTCCGCCCTACGATCCTACTCACCAAATTTCATGACTTTGCTTTAACAGTTTTTGCTCGGCGATAAAGAATTGTAAGTAAGGACATGTTATTTCACAATTAATTATTTGTGAATTGTCCAATAAAATAATAAATTAATTTGTTAATTGTCCAATAAAGTTCACTAAATAACCAAAATACACATACACAAATCACAGTTATTTTGCTAAGTAGAATATTATCAGTCCGGACCCCTTCTTACAAGTTCGTAAAATTTAACTGGGTCCCGAATATAAGCATTATATTTTGCAATAAAAGTGGTTTGTGTATGTGTCTATTAATCATAAAACTTTTTTAATGATATAGTTCTTCCGTGCTACCCTTAACAACACTAAACCATTCGGTGGTTGTAGTCGTTCTATTTTAAATTTCATATATTGTCATTCGTAACAGTGAGATCCGAGAAAGAGTGGGATTGAAAGAAAGTGTTGGTGTTAAAATGCGTTAGGGCATGCTCCGCTGGTTCGGTCATGTGGAAAGAATGACAGATGACAGATTGACAAAGCAGATATACAATGCGAATGTGGATGGATGTAGGTACCCGGGGAGACCAAGGCTGACATTTCACGATCAGATCAATCGGATATTATCCGAGGGTGGTGTCAAGAGTCTCCGAAACCGGCGTGTTTGTATGAAAAGGGTTTTGAATGTGAAGGAAGCAAGACAGGTTTGTCAGGATCGTGAGGTCTGGCACTCGATACTCTCTGCCTACCACGTAAGGGACTTGGCGTGAAGATATGTATGTATGTATGTATTGTCATAATCAGCATATTGTACAGAATGTGATTTTATTTTGTTTTCTTCGATTTTTTTGTTTTTTAATAGGGCAAGACGAAGAAACTGCAATGTGGTTTCCACCACAATTAACACACTTCGCATTTCTTATCTTAAAGCTATGGTTTTCAGAACAGATTGAGCATACTTTTGAGTTGCGACAAAATTTAGCAATATGTCTAAATCGCACTTAAGGCATTGCTTAATAGGTGAAATATATTGTTTCTATAAATTTCAAAGAAAGAAAAAATTTAGTTATGTCCTATAGATACACAATTCTGAGTACCCACCAAATGAGTTCATCATTACAGATGAAATTCACATTTTAGAATGGCCATAACTTTCGTTTCTCGCAACGTATTTTTATTTTAGCACTTGCCCTGTGCTTGGGATAAATTTCTATAAATTTCAAAGAAAGAAAAAATTTCGCCCCAGACAGGATTTGAACCTGTAACCTTTCGTCTCAAGCCGACGAATGCTCTAGCCAATAATCGTCGGCGGCAAGTGCTAAAATAGAAATACGTTGATATATATATTGTTTTACTTCATGACGCCAGTTATCTAGATAAACATGGTCAGGAAGCTGGCTGGAAGCAAATGTGACGGCAACTGTTTGGGTTGGTTCGAAAGCGATTGCCCCATTTATTCCTCTTATCTTACGCATGAAACGCCTGACCTGTATAACGTTAATGGAACTTCCGATCAATGAAAATATTTTTTTATTGGATAGTTCAGCTGGAAATGAAGTAAGTACTCCAGTGACATCAGTGTCTTTGGCTGGGATGCTCGCATCTAAACCTAATTACTCAAGTTAAAAAAAAATACATTAACGTTGTTCGAAACATCAAACGTTATACCTACCTTGTACTTCTTGACAGAACGCAGGTGCATAACGCCTGAAACGCAATACTTACGGAGACCCCTAGATAAGGCCAATCGATCTGAATCTCTCCAGGTCTTTTTTCCATCCAAGTGTGATAGAAAGACTATATATTCTGACTTTTGCGAGCTTTCATGGTGTTTTCGACTGTAGCCTGGTACGTTATATATTACATATTTTTCCTTTTCAGTTTCACTTATCGACTCGGAATCAAGAGTTCGAGAGCGCTATGTCAGTGTGGGGTTCCTCTTTTTTTCCGTTTTGAATGGAGAAGTATATTAAATGTTTATAATTTTAATCTTATATCTTCCTTATACAAGCTATTTCCAAGATATTTTACAATGATAATACAACAAAAAATATTTTTGTTCAAAAAGCGCGCCTTTCTCCAACTAGGTTAATTTATAATTTTTTTTGAAAATCTAGACACACACTGAAATCTTTAAGCATTAATTAATGCTACATAAGATAAAAAATAAAACCAACTATTGTAGCTTCAAATTTAATGAACGGGATCTTACAGGGGAATAGTGTATAATATATATATAATGTAATAGGTAATAGGAGCGGCCATCCTAGGTATGGGGCAGATCAGAATCCAAGTTCAAAAGCTAGTTTCCGGAGAAAGAAAGTTTCTGATTATATTTTAACTCAGCGATAATCGTGAAAATCTTTCAAATACATTGAATCTGTTAAGTACTGACTTTAATTTCAATATTATGTAGTCTAAGTAGGTATACTAAAAATAACGATTTTTAACATTTTTCCATTAAAAAAAACTTAAAAATGGGTTCTCAAATAACAGAGCAATAGCGGCCTAGCTTGGCCTAAAGGTCTTATCCAATCCCCTAAAGGAACAAAATATGAACTAAAAAAAAATAACAGAGAAATAGAATTAACATAAAAAAAATGAGTTTTGGTGCCATCATTAAAGAAGATGGTCGTAATTTTTTCACAATTATTGAATTTAGTGTAAATTGAGTGTGAGCAAAATTAGTAATTTAGGTGGGAATTAATTTATGTTTGTTCAGTGAAAGTGCACAGATGAAGTGAAATAACCATGAAGAAATTAGTGTATCGTGAAATTCCTCGCTGCAGCCAAATCTCCCAAAGTGAGCTTGTTAAAAGTGACCACTTCTTTACTCAAAACCCTGACGTGACTTTGTAAATAGTGACTAATGACTGTGTAAGAATTAAATAATACAGAAGAAATGTGACTAAGGAATGTATAAGAATTAATTAATACGGAAGACGTGGCAGCATGGCCTAAAGGTCTTAGCCGGTCCCAGAAAGGGGCAAATCGACTTAAAAAAATCAAATTGACAATTAGAATTGACATGTGTCAAAAATTGAAATCCAAAACCAAGCTTGAATTCAATTTGTTTTTACTAAATTTTGATTTTATGTTCCGGAATTTAGTTAGTTTTTTTTAAAGTTAAAATTACGTAATTCGTATTTATTAAGTATTTATATAATTAAGTCTTGAATATATTTTTACTGGTGTTTATTTAAAATATGCGAAATGAGTAGAGTCTGTGAAGAGATTGATACTGTTGAAAGTAAATATTTAACATCTAAGGACAGTAGGGCCGTTGGTGTAAAAGTAGAACATGAGGTGACTATTAAAATTGAAACAGTGGAATGTATGGTATGCCTAACACGAGGTAGTGAACAAAACGACATCGGCGACACTAGAACTCAAGTAGGGACTTTGCTGATTGACTACCTCGGCAAGTTCACACAAAGTCAGTTGTTGAACGCAAACGTTTCAGCCAAATATATATGTAAGATATGTTTAGATCTTGTCAACTTATTAGAACATGCAGAGCTTGAGTACATCAAAGTCAAAGAGGCTTTTGAGTCTATTATTAATAAAAATCCACTGTTTGTATGTCAAAACTCTTCATCAATAGAAGATAGCCTAGTTAAAAATGAAGTAGAAATTAACAAAGAAGAGGATATTAATGATGATTCGGAGGATGAACCTTTAGCTCTCACTAAAAAGAAAAGAAATATTAAACTAGACAAAAGAAAAAGAAAGAATGTGGTACAAAGTAAACGTAAGGTGCAAAACAAGGAGAATGATCTGGAAAGGTTTGGAAACTTTATATATTGTAAGCTTACTTTCAGGTTTACTTATTTGTGGTGCTCTTTTTACTACAAAAAAATATTTATAACAAATTACTTCATGTTTTTAATAGTAAATCCTTATTACCTATACATTTAGTGAAACAATAAATACATGTAGGTACATATGCAATTGGGGTGGAGTAGGTACTCATTTAACCCAGCACCTGAAATCATGCCACTCATTACTAGCAAGTTTAATGCTGCAGGATCTTTAAATTCCAACAGGACTGTTTAGTTATTACTAAAGGGTTGCCTACAACTAGTTTTCGTATAGTCATTGCTATTACATGTTCAATTTTGACATATTTTACCAGATATCTAGAATCTGTAGTCCTTTTATTACTATAATTACTTAGATGTTTACAAAATATGTCAAAAAGATTAACATTAAGTGTTTTTTTTACAAAGGAAATTGTAATTTCTTTTATAGTTGGGAATGTTCAGAATGCAATGATAGTGGTCAAGCAGGAGGTCAGGAGGCTCTCACAGCTCATGTACTTCTCACCCATTCTATTGCTGCAGCTACTGTTGCAGGAAAAGTCAAGAAAGAGGAATCACCTGATGGGTAACTTATTATATAAGAAGGCTATAAAACTCAGATGATAAATAGCATTCCAAAGATTATATCATTTTTTTTTATTAAGGCTTTCTTTTCTGTAGGTAGGGTTAAGGCATTGGTAGACCACCTCTAGTAGGAGACCAATGAATGGCCAAGGTTTTTTTTTTCAATATAAGAAAAAAGCCTTTTTTCAGGAAAAAAAACAATAAGAATAAGGACAATTTTTTATAACAAAGGCAATAAATAATTGTGTATATAGGTACCTGTTTAGGAAATATTGGTGTCAATTTCAGATATACACCTCTGTTACAATAAATATTTATACAGCGTGGAGAAAACAATATGACATTAAATGAAAATACAGGCAACAACAGTTCATAGGAATACTAATACCTACATCTCCGATGCGTCGTAATGTTTTGGCGCCATTCATGCTGAACAAAATAATCACACCAAATAAACACAGTTCTCGAGAATTTTTTTATGAAATTATTAATAACACTCACTTGGTAAAATCACTTAGTTTCATATTAAATTTTTAGATTTCAAATATGTCCGCCATGGATTCGAACACATAAATGACATCGTCTTATAATGTTATTACTCACTCTTGATAAAAGGTCGCCATTATTGGCCATATTCTTTAATTTGTCAAAAGATCTGATTATTCTGTTTTTTTAAATCATCTACAGAATCAACTTCTGTAGAATAAACATCATTTTTAACATATCCCCACAAGAAATTTAATAGCGTGAGGTCCGGTGACCTCGCAGGCTATCGCGATGGTCCATGACGGCCGATCCACTGCTGTCCAAACATTTGAGACAAACCCTCTCTGGCAGACACCACTGAATAAGCAGGTGCTCCATCCGATTGGTACCACATTCGGCTATACACACACGTCCAACGAGAGCTCGTCCGTGTACTCCGTGACGGGTCCATTTGAAAGCTCTAGAAATTTTTGGGCATTTAAATTACCACCAATAAAAACTGGCCCAATTATGGTATCTCTATGTATGCCAGCCCACACATTAACAGAAAATCGGTACTGGTGCGAAGTCTCCCGAGTTTAACATGGACTGATATCACACCAGAGACAAAGACTTTGTCGATTCAATAAACCATTTCTTGTAAATGTACTTTCGCCAGTCCACATCACATTGTACAGGAAGTCGGGGTTATCTGAATTTTTTCTTAAAATCCAATCGCAGAAAGCCTCTCTTACAGGCTTATCCCTGGGTAACAACGCCTGCACTTTTCTATACTTGAAAGGTATCGCTTTCTCACGTTTTAAAACTTGATGAATAATTTTATGATTTACACGAAAATGGCGACCTGCCCTACGCAGGCTAGATGTTGGGTTGCGTGAAAAATAATTTAAAATTTGTTCATCAAGGTTATGTCTTCGTGGAGGAGCACTATCTGAATGAGGGATTAACGGTTGATTCTCCCATATTCTTTGGACAGCTTGAACAATAGTGCGGCTATTAGTAGGACACATACGGGTGTTTCCATACCTTTCTCTGTATGTCCGCAGTGCTAAAGCTGCATTTCCGCGAGATTCCCCATTAATTAAAATCATATTGGTGTACTCCGAAGCTGTATAATTGTAATGAGGCATTATAATAATTAATAACACAAACGAGAGTCTAAATTCACATAAAAATGTTACTAAGTACCTATTCTAAATATCGTGTCCGTATCACCATAAAACAAAGCATCCTATTTAACACAGTTAATACCTTTTTACAAACATAAACAATGGCGGCACTTTGCTTTGCGCCGACCGACTCTACAAAGGCGGCGAAATTGAAACGCGTGCGCTTAAGAATTAGCAATAACACTTGCAACGTCACAGGATCTCGGTGACACACTGACCCACTGAACTACTTAAATAAATAGGCACAGGATTCGACAAGAAAGTGAAATAAAAACAAAGGAACCTAGATTGGTCCCTTTCGCACATACTCAATTTTGGATTGTTAGAAACATGCTTAATTGAAAGAATACATTATTTCTGCCGTGCTTTATGACTCTTATCGCTACGATATAAAGTTTATTATGCAAAAATTTACATCTGCAAATAAAATGTATGAACTAATTTAAGTGCAAATGTTCTTGTCTTTTAAAGAGGCGAGCTGGCAACATGTGATTTATCTTTACCGATGCGGCGGTCCTTAACCTATCTGTGATAACTTAGTAACAAATACAGCATGTGGAAAATGTTAAAAATGAAAATTAATTTCCTGTGACTTAACCACTTGATATATTTGAATGAAATTTTTATGCGGACTGGGACCGATATTAGGAACACGAAGTTTAATTTAATGTCGTATTGTCATCTCCACTTTGTATATTAACAACCTCACATTTTCTGTAAGACTAATTTACTAACTAAAATATGGTTGTAAACCCAACTTGGTCAAAAATCACTATTCTAGTTTGCAAACTCTAATTGATTTTAAATTTAATAATTTTGTTATTTTATTTAGATTTTTTCTTTGTTCTGATCATGGCACCCTAACAAGTTCTAAAAACAAAAAAAGAATAGAAAAAGAATAATATTGAAAATTTACAAAAACCTCTTGTCAATATTCATGAATAACAATTAAAATCAGCCAAGCAAGTGTCGAACTCGCACATGAAGGGTTCCGTAGCAGCAAGTATTTTAATAAAGAAGTTCTTTAAATTTTTTCAAATTTGTTATACTTATACGGTGGTTGCGGATTGCGTCAATAAATTCGCGAATTATACCTTTAGCAATGTGTAAGCTAATATGGAAGCTCATTGAAACTTCTGCAAGCACTCAAGCAGTGCATGTTACAATTTTTTTTAATATTTAATATGTTGCTAATAACAACCCATCTCTATTGCTAACATCGCAATTTTTACTAGTTTTGCGGATCAATAGTGGACTATCGATAGTAATCCGATAGACAGGGGCATGCATAGGGGTTTCAGCCCAAGTAGATAGAAATTCTAGCTAAAAACTGACCAGTTTAAGTGTCATTTATCCTGAGATGAACCTATACCACAAAATGTCATTTGCTTCATATGCTTGATACATTGATAATAATAATTATTAAAGTTTATATATGACCTCTATTAATAATCTAAGTTAGTGATTGATCACCAAAAAAAAAGATAAGAAACCAAAAAAGGGCACAAGTTTAACTAAGCACATTACTTATAACAAAACATTTCTTCAAGTTCACACTAAATAGTCACTATAGTATTTATCTGATTAAAACAGATAAAATACATCAAAACTGATTTGCC
The DNA here is from genome assembly GCA_002245475.1 of Calephelis virginiensis. Taxonomy (NCBI): domain Eukaryota; kingdom Metazoa; phylum Arthropoda; class Insecta; order Lepidoptera; family Riodinidae; genus Calephelis; species Calephelis virginiensis. The sequence continues at coordinate 196,206 of NJDC01000024.1, read as the reverse complement.
CTAAACAAAGCACAGAAATAAAGTACAAACAATAATTATTATGACTTTGAAGACTAACGGCAACTGATATTGCCAACTCAATAAAGTCCATGTCGCTGTGATCGAATCATTAAATATTATTCGTTCAAAAGCTTATCCAGGGGGGTGATTATGTAACTCAGTTACCAACTCAAAATGGATGAGTGTACATTGAATCGCTGTCAAATGACGTGTTTTGTATTTGCTATCTCCAGTGACCAATAGAAATACAATACAGATAGCAAACACAAATGACGTCATTTGATGTACACTTTTACAGTTCCCAGGACTTTGTACCTTAGACTAGAATTTGTGATGAATTTTCAGGTAAAATTGTCAACATCCATATTATGTAAATGTGGTTGGTAAAACATTTACTTATTTTTTCTTTAGAACAATGAGTACAGCCTCTTTTGTGCGTGCATTCCTTGTTGCGTGTCTAAAGTGTAATGTAAAATTGCATGCACACTAGTACAACTCAGGCACAGCTAGTTTCAGCTTTTCCTCATGCTTAAGTCACGGCGCTACAAAATAGTTACCTGAATAGTTCATAGATGGCGTGGTTATTAGTTGTTTTAGTTTGTGACATTAATACAGGTATAATTAAAATATTAAGTACATATAATTATAAAACACATGCAGTCTATGGGGTAAGCTTCTAATATATTTTTATTTATTTATATATATTCTTATAACTTTCTAGTTATATTAATAGTGCCTATCATTATTTTTATAAAAAGTGTCATGACCATTATTTCTGGTTAACAGGATGGGTTAACGATAGTAAATTATTTTGTTTTCAAATGTAGATTATTCAATTTGGTGGTCAAATGAAAACTTTTAATAATTATTATTTTGAATTATTATGTGACATGTGAAGCCAATCATTTAGTGGTAGAACATAATACAAAACTGAGCTTTTTAGCTTACATTTCTATCCCTATCCTATCTGAAATCTTTTTGCTATGCAAGGCTTGGAACTAGTACAAAAAGTACAGGTACTGTACTGATATTTAGTTGTTCTTGCCATTTCGATACCTGGAGATTGGTTCCAAAGTGAGTACCAGTACTTCGTATTCCGGTACCGACCCAATACCGGTATCTGATGAGTACCCATACCAATAAAAACCGGTATCCAATTAAGGTACTCGTTAAATACAATTGTGACGTCGCCAATTTTCCTTTTCCGGTATCGGTATTATTTTAATCTCTCATGAAGGTGGTAGTTTACGGTAGACAGGGTTGAATTAATTAATTATAGTTCTAAAATATTTGGTAATAAATAGTTAAACTAGTTATAAATATAAATAACTGGCTTAAAAGGTAAAGTATATGGAATTAAATAATATTTTTTTATATATACTTATTAGAATATTTGCAGACCAAAGTATGGTAGAATATGTTAATATACATAAATATTTTTGTGACATTTTATTTACACACATATTCCGCAAATAAATAATTTTTTTTAGTCTTTCTTTCTTTCTTAAAGGAACAGCAATATCTTCGATTGAAGAAGAAATGTTACGTAATATATTTTCTTGTACCGGTACAAACAGTATAGGTAACGCCTTTGGCATTTGGCAGCTTCTAATGAAACGAATGACTTGCAGGTTGAGAATAGACAAACTTTATTACTCTATAAATATCTGTGGTACATTATTAGCCTAGTACATATTTAGCCTAGGTGGCGTTAGTATGACGTAGATTATTTTGATATTATTAAACATATTTGAACAGCACCACTTATTAAAATAATTAAATACTAAGTAATAATAAAACTAATGACACCGACTTTGACAATTTTAAACATTTTGAACTCCTAATAATTTTATAAAATAGCTATGTTTAGCACCACTCAAACTTTTCGTTAATATATCTGCAAGCATCTCGGATGTTGATAGATACACAATTTTTACAAGGCTATTAGAGACTGCTTCACGTATGAAGTGGTAGCGAACATCTATATGTTTAGTTCGTTTGTGAAACAAAGGATTCTCTGTCAACTTCTTGGCACCCTGGTTATCATTGTAAATTACTACAGTATAGTTACAACCAATAATATCTGATATAAGGCTTTTTAAATATATTGCCTCTTTACATGCTTCAGCAATGGCCATGTATTCGGCCTCGGTACTTGACAAAGCTACCGTTTGTTGCTTCCTGCATTGATAGGATATCACACTGCCTTACAATTTAAAACAAAATCCTGTGTAGGATTTCCTATCTACTATATTCGACGCCCAATCAGCATCCACAAAACCTTCCAAATTACAGGTATCCTTAGTAATCTTAAAATCATAAGATTTAGTATTTGCAAATATTTTAAAATTCTTTTTGCATGATGCCAATGAACTGAACTAAAACAATTATTAAATTGGCTAAGGTAGCTCACACTATATGATATATCTGGACGTGTTAATACTGACAAATACATATAATTTCCTATAAGTTTAGGATAGGGAAATTGTTTGTCAACACATTCTGCCTTTTCTAATTTCAAATTACATTCCATTGGAGTATCTTTAGTATTACAATCAGTCATATAATTTTTTTTTAAGAATTTGTTTTACAAATTGTTCCATCAGGAACTGGAAGGAACTGAAATGTGAAAATAACTATGTTTATTGATCACAATAGACATACAGTTATTTTCACATTTCACTCTTATGCCGAAACACCTTTTTATTTGACCTAAATCTTTAATTTTAAATTTTGACTTGAGTTTTTTCTTCAGATTGTTAGTCATAGTCTTACTATTAGAAATTATAAAGAAATTATCGACAAATATTGCAATGATAATCTGCTCATTCTTACATTTTTTACTATAGAAACATGGTTATGATACTGACTTTTTATAATCCAAATTTATCAAAAAAATGTTTATTCTAGCATTCCATGCTCTAGCAGACTGCTTCTAACCATAAACTGCCTTTTTAAGTTTAAGAACACAGTTACTTGGACAATTTAAATTATCAGGTGCTTGCATGTTCTGTTAAACATTTTTTACATTTTCTGTTAAAAAACCATTCAAAAATGCTGTAACTACATCAAGATGAGTGATTTTAAAATTATATTTTACACTTATTGCCATAATAATCTAAGTGTAGAGTACCTGAGAACGGGTGAGTAGGTTTCATTAAAATTTACCCCATGTTGTTGAGTGTAACCTTTCGCCACAAGTCTTGCACTATACCTGACACTGTTATTGGTTTCCGGCTTTTTCTTGAACACCCATTTGCATTGTACTACTCTATCTGCCTCTTCTTGACTGACAATCTCCCAGGCTTGGTTATCCTCAAGTGCTTGAAGTTCAGCAGACATAGCCTGCAGCCACTTGTTTTTTTCTGGACCATTGGTAGCTTCATTATAACTTATGTCTTCAGCAAAAGATGCTGGTTCACCTGAAATACAAAGATTAGTAAAACCATATCTTTCAGGAGGTTTCCTGTTACGCTTTCCCAACAATGGAGGCTCTTCATTTTCAGACAGATCTTCTTCTTCATTTAATGTATGATTAAACTCTCCTTCAGTTGAAGTTGTGCTTTTTTCTGAATCATGTACATAGGTAGGATCATACTAATTTGTCAATGTATTGTCACTTTCTATCCTAGAACTTTCCTCTTCTACTGATTGCTGTTTTTTTTATTTGTCCTTTGTTTATTTCTGACTCCATTATAATGACATCTCTACTGGTACATATCTTTCTTGTTTCTGGGTTGTATAATAGGTAACCTTTCACATTTTCTACGTATCCCACTAATATGTATTTAACTGCTTTCTTGTCCCACTTCAGTCTTTTATTTTTAGGAACATGTGTCATTACAGGGCTCCCAAATATTCTGACATGACTGAGGTCAGGTTTATGTCCTGTCCATATTTCAATCGGTGTCTTTTGGTCCAAACCTGAAGCTGGTGATCTATTTTTCAAGTATACTGCCGTGTTGACTGCTTCTGCTTAAAAACTTTTATCCAGTTTGACCTCGAACAATAAACATCTTGCACATTCAACAATTGTCCTGTTAAATCTCTCGCTGACACCCTTCTGCTCTGAAGTATATGGGATTGTCTTCTGATGGATGATTCCATTATCTTTCAGATAATTTTTCATCATATCTGAGCAAAACTCCCCTCCGTTATCAGTTCTCAATGTTTTTATTCTTGTTCCTTTTTACTTCTCAACCATTCTTTAAAATTCCTTGAAGTACTGTAGATTCTCATTCTTCTCCTTTAACAAATATACAAATGCTATCTTGCTATTACAACCGATCGAACCTCCATAGGCCCACACAGATCTGAGTGAACTAAATCTAGCAATTCTGTACATCTATGGTATCTTAATTGGAATTTTAAACGACTCTGTTTCCCTTCACAACATACCTGGAAGTTTATTTTCTGAATTTCAGCCTTCATATCAAATTATATGCCATCTACAGCACCATTTTTCATCTTCTGCAAATCATTACTGTTAATATGACCTAATCTCTTATGTCACTGTTTTGCATCTGTAGTTTGAACTGGTGCGGCTAACACTTTCTATGAGTTTACTTAAATTACACCATTCTTTAAATTTGCTGTTCCAATAAGCTCGTTCCGTTGATTATGTATATAACACACATCACTTTTGAAAGTAACTTTGTTTCCTTTTGCTATTAGCTGACTTACTGAAAATAAGTTTGTAGTCAGGTTAGGTATGTATGAAATGTTGTTTACTTTAATGTCAAACGGAGAATTATTCACAAGCATAGTTATCTGTGTATTCCCGGTACATACAACTGGCACTGCAACTGGCATTATTTGCAACATTAATTTCATCATATCGTGTACTTTTCTCACTTCAAATAAATTTTCTCTGCATGAAGTCATATAAGTACTAGCGCATAAGTCGATATACCAATCATTCTTATTAAATTCACTATAAAAATGTAGCACTAAATGCGTTTATTTCTTTTCTTTTACTTCAGGACATTGGTTTTTTAAAAGTGGCCAATATTCTTGCACTTATAGCATTTTATAACCTTGACATTTCACGTATGATTTGACGTTTGTTTCGCGCCCTTTGTATTGAAATTTTTACCGAATTTACTTTTATGTTTCGACAATAATGCAACTTCCGAGTCATGGTTACTGACTTCAGAACTCATATCGAGCAATTTCGTTTTGATGACATCAGAGTTTATGGCTATTCCGGAATATTCTATTGCCATGATCATTGGGACAAACTTTTCTGATCAATAATTTGGGCCAACAACAATGATCCAATCCATTCCTCATTTATTTTGAATCCTGTGCCTTGTAGTCTTTGTGCAGTTTCCACAATTTGACTCACATAACTTGTCAAGGACTCTCAATTATCAACTCGAAGGGCTATTAATGTTTTTATTGGACTGATTCTTCTGGTGAATCTGCTGTCGTCAAATAATTTCCGTAGTTTCTGCCACAAATCCTTGACTTCAATTTCATTTTTCATATGAACCTACAACTTGGGATCAATCGTCATGATCAATTTTGCTGATCGATGATGTTGTCGCTTTTCTGTCTTCGGCATCACTTAAATCCTTAGGAATGGCGTCGATGTCTATACCTTCCAAGATGAGAAAATTTCTTGCCGCGAACGCCCAGTCATCAAAGTCCTCGCGTCCCTTCAACTTTGGCACATTTATTAAATAACTGCCTGACGACGATATTATAACTTATTTTCCGACACACGATATGAATTTACTGTAAAATTTTTAAATTAGTTTTTCACTGAGCCCATAACCTAATAAAACGAATAACTTGCAGATTGAGAGTAGACAAACTTTATTACTCTATAAATATCTGTGGTACATTATTAGCCTAGTACATATTTTATCTACTAGATGGCGTTAGTATGAAGTAGATTATTTTGATATTATTAAACATATTTTAACAGCTTCAAGGCCATTACTACCGGTTCAAAAAAATACCGGTATTTCAAGCCCTGGTGCCACGTGTCTGTTACTATATTTTTTTTTTCATAATGGTCTCAAACTGATTCAGTAGTGGTCGCAAACTAGCGCTTTTGCTATTTTTGAACATTTCTGGACATTGCTAATAAAATAATATGTTGACTAGCGGCCCGCCCCGGCTTCGAATGGTTATGAAATATACATGTAAACATTCCTCTGCAATAACTTTATCTGTTAAATAAACCACATCAAAATCCGTAGCATAGTTTTAAAGATTTAAGCATACAGAGGGATAGACTTTGTTTTATACTATGTAGTGATGAAAGTATCTTGTGTTATTGGTATTATTACTTATACCAAAACTTGAGAATATTTACTACTAAATCATATAATATATTTTTTTTTGTATGTTCACCGATTTCGCCGGAGTTTCTGAACCGACTTACGTAATTATTTTTTTGTTTGAAGCAGAATAGTTTCGAATCGGTCCCATAAAAAATTGATTCAGGTAGGCCCATTAGTTTTTCTTTTATGAGCATTTTTTTTATCTACTTCCACCTATCCCGATGTCTATTTTTATTAAATTAAATCATATTTGCAATAAACCTACTAAAAAACTACCTACTAAAAAAAGGGTTCAAAACTAAAAAGCAAAAAATAGCAAAGACTATTATAGTAACAAGCACAGGCAAAGAAATGCTAGCTAAAAAACTTAAAAATTAAACTTATTGTTATTGACATATCCAAAGGAGTCACCTCCACTGATTAGTGGAGGTGACTCCTTTGGATATGTCAAAGGTTTGTCAAAAGTTTGCGACAACCCAACATTTAGCTCGGGTAGCAATGTAGAAGAAAAATATATACCTTATCTCCGAAATGGCAGGCAGAGGCGCAACGACTAGCCGAAGACACTAAGTGTCACGATGTGATAGGTGGCAAGGCTATCGCAAGCCGGGCATGTATCTGAAAATTAAAAATTACACTTTTTCTTTTTCTTTTGTTCTTGACCGGGGCATCAAACCCGGGGCTTCAAGATGGCAAGTTCGACGTCGGACCGCTAGACTACAAAGGCAAAGTAGAAGAGAAAAGCGGTACCTTAAAAATATGCTTATTTTCTGACAAAATGCTATTTTACTTTTATACAAACTTAATATTGTATATTATCTTTGTATAAAATATAATTGCATTTTATTGCAATATTTAGTGGTTGAAGCCTAATTGATCCGCGAAAAACAAACGTCACTGGTCAACATCTGTCTGCCGGCTCTGACATTTCTCATTCGAGTGCAATCCATTGTAGGGAAAAAATGGTCAAGTCATGGACTTGTCTAGTTATTCACTTGTTATTTATGAATGCTTTAAAATAAATTTGATACACAACTAGTTTTACTCTTGTTTGTGATAGCCATATGATAATCTAATATTTTTGTGGCCATACATTACAAAAAAATAATTTAAGAAAAAATAGACTAAGCCACTTTTCCCCTTAGCTCTTCATTTACTACTAAAAATAGAATACAGCAGTTAATATAATATGATCTGCTGGTGAGAGTCTAGTATTTTACGTTGCTAGATTATTTTTCTAGATCAAGTCAGTCATAATAAAGTAGGTAATAGAGAGTTGTACAACGGCACATCTGAATGGGTGCTCGCCATTGTCGAGTTGTTTGCTGGAGGGTAGGGTAGTAAGTAGACTTTCACTCATGTCCTGAGATCCTGGCATAACATGCCAACATATCAATAATATTTACGTTGAGTACAGGTGAGATTTTTTTTTCGTCATACTAAATACTAAACCATCTAAGTATACAAAAATTAAGTATTTAGTTCTATTATCTCTAGGAGTCCGTCACCAGATCCTGACATGGTTGTTTTAAGACCAACTCGGATGTATGTTTTTTAAATAACAAATTAAATAAATATTGGCTCAGGAGTTAACCTTCTCCTTCTTCAAAGTCGGTTGAAAAACGTAGCCAATTTATTTTTTATTACATAATATAGCTCATCTTGAGAGAAGAAATGATTTACATTATGTTATATGCTTTGAACACATGCTATGTAGTTAATTAATGTATTCAGAGATTTATAACGTCATGTGTATCAGAAGTCAGAACTCAGACATGTAAGTGATATAAATCCTTGTTATGACTTCCATTATTCCAGATCTCAAACCCCAAATACAATGGAGGATACTTTTGCAATGGATGATGGTTTTGGGGATGAAGATGATGACGATGATAGTTCAAATTACATGCCAGATGAAGTCAGCAATGGTAAACATAGTAAACGGAAAATTGTTCTTGTGAATAAAAAGAAACCTAAAGGTGCAATAAAAAAGAAACGTAGCCCTAAAACTGTATTACAATGTGATCAGTGTGATGCCAAATATACTTCTTTAGGTAAGTACGCTCTTGATAACGCTTCATCTTGCTATGGAGGTTTCCACATATGATTTTAGTTAAGGGTTTCGCATACTTGCCTAGAAACTCCAGTAATTAATAGGGCTACAGTTAGATTCCTGATGGGCCTGTTGCATTTTAAACTTAATTTGTGGGTCTCTGTTATTTTAAATTTATTTCTGTATTATTTAGTATTAGTATTCATGACTAACATCATGTCAAAGATACATAATTTTTGTGTCTGAATTAAGACCAATTCAAATGATCTGTAGATTAAACGTAGGAGCATTTAACTTCCTTTTGACATGTACGATACAAACACAACTTTGTTCTTAAATTAAAAGTAAGTAAGTTAAAAGGTACAAAGTAATAAATAGGTTGCGTCCTTTCATTGTAAATTAATTCACGAGAACTAAATGATGTCCACAGAACATATATGATGTAAGACTGCTAGCCCCATATAGTATTTCGAGAATTATATATTTGGCTCCTTTGGTTTAGTATCAGCACCTTCCCTATTTATAGATATAGGAATCTGCTTATTTGTACCTCAATCCCAATAGCAATAGAAACATTTTACATTTGTAATATTGATGGAATAATATTTTAGTACGTTTTGAACACCACAAACAGAAGCATGACGATTCAAAGCCTCCCTATATATGTGAGGTCTGTGGAGCCCATTATAAACACAAACGTGCCTGTGACATACATGTCGCATTACATAAAGGTAAATTTTGTTTTACTTTAACAAAATTATTTTAATATTATATAATATATAAATACTTATTACTTAATTATTATTATTCCATACACAATGTAAATGTGGATGGATGTAGGTACCCGGGGAGACTTAGATTGACATTCCACGGTCAAATCGCTCGAGTGTTATCTGTGGGTGGTGTCAAGAGTCTCCGAAACCAGCGTGTTTGAAAAGGGTAATAAATGTGGAGGAAACTGAGTAGGTTTGCCAGGATCGTGAGCTTTGGTACTCGATACTTTCTGCCTACACCGTAACGAACTTGGCATGAAGATATGTATGTATTATATTTTTTTCAAAACATAAAGATAAGGTTTAATATTTTTTTATGAGAAATTGATTAAATGTTTGTTAAAATTTAATTTTTTAAATCAGTAGATGGTGTGAACTGGTGTTTTTAGGTTTATGACTTTTGATAATATTTAGGTACATCTGCTATTCATTTTATACATTGCACTTATGCTTGTGAATGTAAGCAAATAATTTTAAACGACTAATTAACTTTTATTCAAATTAATTATAAAAACCTTTTTTAGTAAACAATATTTTGGTCATCTATGGTTGTTTTATTAAAACAAAGTTTATTTTTATTTCTTAGTGCATATTGAAATGCACCCAGCATTAACAATGGAAGCCTTAAAGAAGATATGTTATTTCATGTTATGTTTTATTCCAATAAAACAAAAAAAATCTATTATTTTGTCTTCGGATATTACTTGAAACTTCCGCGTTTTCTGCAGAGTTAGGAGTCCTTACTTAGGACCTGGATGTTTCATGAGTCTAAAAATCAAGGCTAAAAAAACCTTTCTGTGTAGGTTAAACATTCTGCTTCAGTATATAAATAAAATACAAAAATAAAACTGAAATAACTTAGTCGCTTAATCGACGCCATTATTTTTTTTTATAAATGGTAATGGAATTGATTGATTACTCGTTTATGCATATTCTTTTTATTTATTTAATTTATTTTATTTTAATTTTAAGATTCCCACATTTAAAATAGAAAAGTCGATAGCTTTATGCTTGAAAATCACGGTGTCGTTTCTCTGGGTCTAAAAAACCCATTGCGATGATGGACACGTCCTAAACGAAGAGAAATTCTGCGATTTAGCTTTCATGAAATTCTTCAAATTCCATATCCCATAAATTATAAAAATGCATTGTATGATCTATGTAACATAAATAGTTATTGTATTGTATGGCTACTCTTTGGTATTTTCATTAATAAAAAGATCTGTATTGAAGTTATTACACTCCATTTTGAAATAAATACGACCACACGTCACGGACACTCGCGTAGTGTGGAACGTAGTGATTATATACTCTTTGTAGTGTGCGCGTAGTGGACGCAGCAGTGGCGCTAGAATATATCGACACGCGCGTATTATGCGCTAATTGTCGGTCTTGCTCGTTGCAAGCGTTTTACGCGCGAATCAGGAAATGACCATCCGAACAGGTTCTGTGTAAATCAGGTATTTAAACTACACGCTAAACGTCTTTTCTGGACAGGTTGTTATTGTGTTGATGTACAGTTTTCGCAAATTATGCCATTTTGACTGTAATAAGAAATTTTTAATGTTTTGTTATAATGTGTTATTAAATATTACAGGCATTAGTGATTGGAAGTGCGAGGAGTGTGACAGATTATTTCCATCAAAAGGTGCCTTACAGAGACATAACAATATACATACAGGGAAACTTAATTATCAGGTAATATGTCTATAAGTTTTTAGCAAGCGCTTTATATTTTGTTTATTCGCCAGGATTATTTAGTGGTCGGGATTAAAAGTCGTCAAATTAATAACTCACTCTCTTAAACTCACTAAACTTAAATTATTTACTCGCGTGAAATTTTATTAAAATTAATCTAGTCGTATGTTAATCATCATACAATATTTGTATTTATTAAAAAAATCGTATCGGTATTTGTTAAGATGAACCTCGAAGGAACCTTTAAAGAGTGGTGTATACTGTCACCGTTTACAGTGCGACCTGTGCGGTAAGTCCTTCATCCACACGTCGTCGTTCAAGATGCACAAGCTGGCACACTCCGGCGTGAAGCCGCACACGTGCGACGTGTGCGGGCTCGCACTGATGACCAGCTCGCACCTCAAGCGCCACAAGCGCGTGCACTCCGGGGAGAAGCGCCACGAGTGCACCATCTGCGGGAAGCGCTTCAGCGAAAGGTAACACACTTCTTTTCGCTCCTTTCATGCGATAATATGCAATCACCGTCCAAACTGCTGTTATTGATACTCGCTTTTAAATACGTTGTGTTTTATTAAATTTAAATCCTTTCCGTCTTATTAATGAAAGTAGATCAGAATAGCAGTAAAATTAAGTTGATATTATAGACTGTATCATATTGTTATAAAGACTATAATACAGGGTTTAACCTTGGAGTAGTTAACTCTGTGTTTATTAATAAGGCGGCTGGCGTTTCGTGACATACCATTTATTATTATTAATTTAGCAACGCGCTTGATTCGTATCATTTTGTTATCATCATCATATTCATCTTTATAAAGTAGCCCTGGATTTATGCAAAGTGAAATCGGTCGGTTATTAGCAAGTAATGAGTAGGTGATGAGTGGTGGCGTCCCCGGTGCAGGTACAACCTGATAGCGCACTCGCGCGCGCACGCGTCGGGCACGGTCCCGTCCCCGGCGGCGGCGCGGCGCAGGTTCTTCCGCTGCGCCTTCTGCCCCGAGCGGTTCGAGCGCCGCTACCAGCTCGAGCGGCACTGCGCCGCCTCTCACGGCCGCGCGCTCGAGCGACCGCCGCCCACACCGCGGAACACCATGAGCAAGCTGCTCAAGGCGCAGGCCGCACGCCGCCAGGGTGAGTGGCACACACACACACACACACACACACACACACACATATATACACACATAAGCGCGCGCGCGAACACAATGTGCCGCCTCGTAGGGCCGCGTGCTCAAGAGCCCTCAAGCGTTAAGAAACCTAAAGACAAGAATGTCATTCCTTAAAGATCGGCAACGGATATGTGATACTCCCAGCCCAGTGTTGCGCATGTCAGTGGGCGGCGGTAGTTACTTTTTCATTTTCTTCGTGTTGATCTGGACACTCCCTGTAGTAAAAACAGTCTGCCCCCTTGTCCTAATTAAAGCGTAGGTTAGGCGGGTCATCACCAACAAGACTACTAACGGTGGAGTTACTGCGCAGCAATTTGTATTTATGGTATGATTTTTTTTAATATAAGAGGAGGCAAACGAAAGTACTTACCGCCGCCCTCGGACATCCGCAACACTAGGAGTATCACAGATGCGTTGCCGACCTTTAATTAGAGTACGCTTTTTTATTGAATGTTCCTAACTCATAATCGTTGGAATACCGCCCGCTATAACTGATTCCACGAAGGTGTTGTTCGAGGTAAGAAATGTCTACGGAATCGCACAGTTGTGATGATTATTTAATTTATTCTGGTATCTGTTTACTTTAAGTATTTCTATGTATTAGAATCGTTGACTAAAACCCATAACACAAGCATGTAATTTGCTTACTTTGGGGTTAGATTAAAAAAAAACTCTGACGTGATGTATGAAGGTGAAAATCAGCAGCTGGAATCAAACCAAGCAACTCCTCAGAACATTATCCATTAAAGATGCGGTGGAGACCCAAAATTTTTACGCAACGCCAAGGATTCAAGCCGATTTGCTTGGTCATTGACAATTCAAGTTGGTCTACGTCAAATACGGTCAAAGAGAAGGAACCGGTACTGTGGAGCCCCTGCCCAGAGTTGAGAACAGTACTCCATATGAGGCCGAATGGCGCTTTGTATAGTTATGAGCGATGGGTCGGCTTGAAATACTATCGCTTTTTCACTGTTTCGCTCAAAATTGAAAATCACTCGAAATGTCAACGGCGAGTATACCAATACACTGTGTGACAGGTAGGGAAATGATCTCAAATCTAGGAGATGTGACAAAGGGAGTGTTCTTAGGGCAAAACTCGCAAACTTATGCATTACTAAGGTTAAATTGCACCAGATTCTTCTGGCCCCAAAACGAAATTTCGGAAAAAAGATTGTCTTCAATTTTAGACACAAGTTGGTTCCGGTTTTCGATTACATGTTCCCGAGATATATTATGCCGGCCGAAGTAAGGCTTCCTCAGTAGTGTCGTCTGCTCTTGTTCCTGAAGGTAAGCGGGCTAATTTCTCGCCAATTCTGCAAAATGTGCTCGGAATTAGCCTTAGCAATGGCTCTTTTGAAAAACTTAGAGGCAGAGTTAGATTCCTTTTTAAACGAGCTAGTGTTTTCGTCACAAGACTTCGCTGCCGCGGCCCAAGCCTGGTAGCATTTCCGCTTATGACAAAGTGCCGTCTTACAAGAACAACTGAACCAAGGCTGGGATTGGCCACCAATGGGCACTGAAGCACGGACACGGAATATAAAATTCCATACCTTGCAGCAACACAACAGTGTAGCATCAGCATCAATGTCTGGATGAACCTGCGTGAAGCAAATCTGCCTCCAAGGGCAAGATGCAAAAAAGATCGCATCCTGCCCAATCTGCTGACCTATAATGGCACACTCGACGTCGGCCCGATGGTTGTAGCCGTACATAAAGTGTAATGGACACTGCATTCCGGATTAAGCAGTGTTCGAAAGATCCAAGAGTGGAATCTTTAGAAACTGTATAGTTCTCTGGATGAGAGGTCAGCAGAATGTCGAACAGTGAAGGCATATGATCCCCCACATCCAGAATGCGCGTCGGCGTTACCAGTTGTGTGAAATCATAGGACAGGGTAAAGTCGTGAATAGATGTTCCCGCATGATCGGTAGAACGTGAACCAAGCTAATAGGCATGGTGGGCGTTAAAATCGTCAAGAATCACGATCTCCGCGGATGGGATCCGCTCAGACACAGAATGTGAAGCTATTTGCATGTTCTCAAAGAGCCGGTCTGTTTCAGCATTGCCTCTATGTGACCTGTACAGGTACTATGTAGACACGTGGGTGGTCTAAACAGTCAACGCGCAGCCAAATAATGGATACGTCTTTTCCTTCAAGATTGCTGAGCCGCCCGAAACAAATATCCTCTTTGACGAAAGCTCACACGCCCGCCCGCGGTACAAATGAATGTTCCAGTTTACAACCTGGGTAGGAGAGGTACGTGTACGTGTGTCAGCCGAAGAAGATATTTGCGTCTTAGTCAAAAAGAGCAAGGCTGGCTTCGCCGGCTTAAGGTGGAAGTGGACGGCGTTTAAGTTGGAGTGTATTCCACTAATGGTTTTTCACGTTTTTTTCCATTCCACAATGAGCGTGGAAGGGGGTGCCAAAAGTTTAGTGCCCTGTTTGCCTCGAGTATATTCAAATTTTCGTGCAAATAGCCCTCCAATAATACGTGGGGCCACCTAGTGTTTCCGGGTTAGAATCCATGGACTCTAAATTAGAAACAACAGGGGGAGGATTGGTCTCCACCGCAAATGCAGTTTAATGCAAAAGTACCCCCCTGGAGACTAATACTTGGAATTTGTGGCTCCATTATAATATAAAGTGAGCCTCCAGGATTAAACTCCACCAACCAGATTAAACTCAACTGCAATGCCGCTACTTCACGCTGGTCTTAAGTGAGAGAGTAGTATGGTGGACGTGCCGGCCCATTCAGCTACAACCAGATAGGCAAACAGCCTGGCATCTCCACTCGGAAAGGTGACTGACTAGTAGAACAGTTCAAAAACCCCAAGTTTCTGGACCAATCTCACTATTGGACAATTTGGGGTCGTCACACCCCTACACCAAAACCGCATACTAAATAT
>NJDC01000024.1:157215-180953 GCA_002245475.1 Calephelis virginiensis | reverse complement strand
CCAGATTAAACTCAACTGCAATGCCGCTACTTCACGCTGGTCTTAAGTGAGAGAGTAGTAGTATGGGGGACGTGCCGGCCCATTCAGCTACAACCAGATAGGCAAACAGCCTAGCACCTCCACTCGAAAAGGTGACTGATTAGTGGAACAATTCAAAAACCCCAAGTTTCTGGACCATTTCACTATTGGACAATTTGGGGTCGTCACCCGCCTACACCAAAACCGCATACTCAATATCGAAGTACTGTGGCAGGCAAATATAAGTGGCATAGAAGTGTGTATTATGTGACAACAACTTCTTATTAGGTTTAAATATTTTATGAAGCGCCACATCGTCAAGTGTGTGGATTGCTCGAACAGGCTACACAGAAACAAGAATCGAGACCGTTAATAAAAGGCAAAGTATCTGATTTTGACCCAAATCGAATTTAAAATATTATTTTTACAAAGAAAATAGTTTTTAATATAATAATATTATTTGTATTTCCAGATGACGATTCCAAAAACAGCCGCAGTCCAGACACAAAATCCCCATCACTTACCCAGAAAGTCGGTTCTCAATGTAAGTGCAAAAACCTTAATTTTGTTTAATAATTGGCTTAAGAAAACAAAGTGGCTATATATATGCTCGACTCTTGTATTGGGTGTACATGAATATAGAGCAGTATTTTAAAATAGACGATAGGGTAGATCACTGGTACCTAATTACAAAAAGTTTTTTTTTAATTAAAAATTTATAATACTTTTCCAATATTTTGCAATAAAGCTTTTGAAATGTGTAAAGCAAAAGATTTTAAATGAAACATTTTTGACTTGACAACGTCTTATAATTCGTTGGAGCCGGCTGCACGCACCACAAAACATGACTCATGCGTTACCTCGCTCTGAGGTGTGCCATTTAAGACTTGAAGTGTAAGCGAGAGCGCGGAACGAGCGACAAAGAGGCACAATCGGCCTTCGGTCTTATGACGTTGTCACGTTCAACTATCGTCAGTAATCCGACTTAACAGGCAACCGCTTTTTTGTTGTTTTATCTATCCGTTTAGTAAATTAAGGCTAAAGACACTCATTAAAACTTAAAACATTTAGTTTACTCGAGTACATGGACTATTGTTGTTACTAAACTTGGCGACAGTTGAATAATTCCACTAATAATCTCACGACTCCATTGTCAGATCCTAGTTACTAAACATAAGAGTATTTTGTGGAAATGTAACGCAAACAAGCAAACGGATTTCCTCCAGGTAAGAAACTCACACCGCTAAACATGCTAGTTGGCAAGATACGCCAACCTGAGGCTGGGATGTTAAGAACCTTGTGTAAGTACGTAATCCGGCTACCCCACTCTCCAATCGTCACTCGACAATAACTTTAATGGCACCATCGAAGGAAATAATATGAGGCAAGTAACTAGCCGCCCCCTCTGTTGCAACTCTCCCAACTAAGCAGAGTATTAACGATAGGTACATAAAACAGCACTCGTCTCTTACAGTCCGCTTGGCAGGAAAGCAGTTAGGTTAGCCTGTATTTTGCAATGGTACTCTATACCAACTCGGGAAAAATAAGTAAATAATTGGGCAGTATAGTATGGAAAGAAAAAGCAAACAAATTAACAAACTAACAGCATTCGAATCCGTTTATTCGTTTTGCACCCACAAACTTACAATCATTCACAGATACACATTCAAAACTTATTATTGTCTTGTCTGGGGTATCGCAAACAGTTTGAAAAGCTGAGTTTTATCTTATGCCGACTACATGAGTGCCGGCTGCCGATATGCACTAAATAAGACTATTTCTACACGATCGGCTTATAGTCGCACTAATTAACTAACTATAGTGCCCGTCATGAGAACCTATAAATTATGTTAACAAACGTTCGGGAGTTAACAACATTTGGTTCAAAGGAAAAATTATTTTTTTTAATATTTAATAACTTATTAGCAAAGAAAATGCTTGCAGCATCCGAAGACGAATAAAAATAGAAAAATAGTAATATTATTCGTCTTCAGATGACGTTTCTCTTTCTGTGTCAGAATCAGCGACATGTATCACTAAGCTGGCTATGGTTTATGGTCTATTACTTCATCGATTTTGGAATAAAACTTATCTTTTTCCTTGATAACGTGCTCCACACAACGCCTCCAATTTTCTGAAGTAATCTGCTGCAGTCCCTCTTGTAATAATGTTTTTAATTAATGTTGGCCCAAATTAGCTCAATTGGATTGAGCTCGCAATGATATTGCGAAAGTCTCAATACTTCTACATTAAATTTCTTTGCGAGCTCGTCGACTGCATAACTTTTAAAATTATCTTTGACTTTGTTAACTTTTTGCAGTCATTCAGCCTTAATGTATTTTGAGTCGTAAGAAATATTCTTGCTTACAAGCCAATTTTGTATTTCAAGCTTTTTTTCAAGACGCCTTGAATGGTATTGTGCATTGTCCATTACCACCACCGTATTTTCTTTAAGTTTGGGTAGCCATTGGTAAAAATGTGTGGCATCCATCGATTCATGATGATCTCCAGTCTTCTTGCATTCAAATATATTTTCACCACCCTCTACAAAACTGTTCTCATTGCCAATATAAGTAATTATTAATCGTCTACCTTTTGACATTGGAACAGGTGCAGTAATACTAAGTCCTTCTAGGAAAGCCTGCTTCTTACTTTTAACTTCTTTCTCTATCCAAGTTTTGTTAATGGTATGTTCTGTGCAAACAATTAAACATTTGTGAATTCGTGTATTGAGCGGTAAAAGAGTTAAAGTATATAATTATTATTACACACTGACCTGCATTCACCCATGTCTTATCCATGTAGAACATCTGGCGATTTTGTTGTCTGTATTCTTTGATAAATTTCAAATATTTTCGCCGCCTCAATAAATAGAGATGACATAATAGTCATCTTTATTTATAAGAGCGTTATTTCGTTGTCGTTTTATATATTTACTGAGAGTTGATTCGCTAAAATTTGGCAATACGTCATCATCATTGACTGCTTGAAGAATTTTGGGAAATGTTGGTAATTGGCCTTTTAAAAAAACTGTGTATTTTTTTCCTAATCGCGGATTTATGAAAATCGTCTACTTTCTGATAAAATTTAGGTCTGACTTTAGTCTTGATAGACGATTTTATTCCCTCTTCTGATTTATATTCTTTTAATATATTATACACAGATGCTATGCCAATTCCCAAAATAGATGCTGTTTTTTTATTTATGTCCGTTTTGTAGGGATATACATTAGGTGGCCAATTTTGCATCACGTTCTTATTTACGTTAATCTATGGTGATTAACGTCTCATTGGCCGTAAAGCTCGTCACCTGTAAAAAACATATTTATATAGTAAAGAAGCTTTTGCTTGCGACTTCGTCCGTGTTTAATAGTTACTTCGTTAATGACGAACTCTACATACCTGTGAGTAAAGATTGCTCTATAAAATACTAGCTGTCGCCCGCGTAGAAAAATTTTCTATCGAAAAACATTAACTTTTTATCCAAGTTGGATACGAAAACTTTCCTCTTGTCTCTCTATTAAAAAAACCGCATCAAAAACCGCTCCGTTGCGTAGTTTCAAAGATCTAAGCATACATCATATCTCTTAATTCTGATAAGTTCCAATTTAAATTGACCTCTTCTTGTATGGCCTCGAAAGGAACACGAAGCTCAAGCAAGTTATACCAATTAACCTAAAACTTACTTATAAACTTACAAAACTAAAACTTACTTATAACTTTACAAAGATTAGCGCGTTGGAACAAACAATTCTTTTTTTTCTTATTATATATTTTAGATAAGTTAAATTACGTACCTTTTGACGTTTTTTTTCGTGGCGAATTGATTTCCTACTGTACTGGGTGCTGGATCCATTATACGTTAATACACAATAACGATTAAATTTAAGGCAACAATTAACAAAACTAACAACAATAACAAAGTGACAATGAAAAGATAACAAAATTAACAATAACAACCAAATCCGCGATTTTAACAAAGCAATGAAACAAACTCGTGCGTATTCGAAACTCGAATGACGCGTTTATTTCAAAATGGCGAACCGATTCCCTGCGATCGGCGCGTCCCCGCACCAAGAAACTCAAACGTCAGTCGTTAAATATGATCCGACTAAATTAAATAGGTTGTTACTTTCATATAACCCTTCTATATTTTTATTTCGATTGAATATGGTCAGTTCCTTATTGTCTCGAAGTAAAAATAATTATTTAGTGAAATATGTTTGTTTACTTAATTTATAGCTTCTCATGACGGGTACTTTAAACATATTATCATAAAATATACAAATCTTAGAAATAAATAGTTGTGGTGGTAGACCGACTACATGTTTGTACCCTTCTGCATCTGTGGATGTAATTAACTCATACTTTGTATATGTTGAGAATGATCTAGCCACAAAATTACTTTCCGAGTTTAAAGGTAACAATAATTTCCCTCAATTGATTTCTTCAGTTTCAACCTTGAATATACAATTAGATTCCATGGCCTTGTTTAGCGTAGACTTTGACGTAATTGACCGTGAAATTGTAAAACTTGAGGATAAATGTGCATTTGGCTGGGGTGGAATATTTACAACTGCAGTTAAAGCAACCAAACATGTCCTTATTCCCTTGTTATAGTCAATTTAACCATTACTCGCCTCTTACGGCCTTACACGAAAGCAGGTTATAGGCCTACTGTCTTACAGGAAGACAGGTTGTTTGTTCTTCACAGGAGGCTCGGATCAACACGGGGGATTTTTTTAATAATAACAATTTTAATTTTCTTAGAATAAAAAATACAGGTTGCCTATGGATGCTCGTAGGTTTTCGTCACAAGTTAAAATTAGAATTGGATTATTTAATTTAGGAGTCATAATATAAAAGTAAAACAATGAATTTTGTGAGATTATGTTTAATTGAATGAATGAATGAATGTGTTTTTTATTCAAATTGTTTCTAACACCTAACAGTTGATTGATTTTTGCGACGAATTTATTTATCTACTCTAAAGTTTCTCCTAATCTTCTTCGTGTTCCAACTTGGTGGGTAGGGCAGTTCCTTATATTTTTGCTCGCTTCGGGTTTGCAACGCTGTCGCTTGGGGTGTCTGTTGTTCGGGTTGCAACATTGTAGGTGGAGTATATTGTATTTACTGTTAGTCATTTGATCTGTGTCATATGCGAGGTTGTAGTATTTGCCACTTCGTAAATGAAACTGGAAGCAGATGCATAACGCGTGTGTTTGTTACGCGGCAGCTTCCCCCGGCGCGGGCGAGACGGCTGGCGGGTGGGCGGGCGCCTACGTGGCGGAGTTCGGCCTGCGGACCGACTTCACGCACTGACACCGCCCCGCCCCGCGCCCCGCACCCGCACACAACCATAGCTGAGGCTGAAGATAATAATCCTCCAGGAAGATTATGCTAACGAAATATACCGACTTAAGGAATTTGCGAACCGAAACCCTAATGTGATGAATGTCGAACACTAATGTGACGGCACAAATGAATAAGAAAGTGCTAAGGCGGCTATCACACTGCACCGCACACCGTCCCGGTTTGCGATGACGCAGATTTTAACTTTGTTCTGAAAAAATCTTGATTTATACATAAAAACAGCAGGGCATAACAAGGCCACCGTACTATATTATTTCCGCCTGAATCATAGTGGACCGTTCCATCTAGCCTGATTAGTTATTCTCGGGACCGTCCATTGTTCACTAACCGTTTCATTAAAAACATAAAATACTCCCAAGTTTTATCTGATATAAAAGTGTAGTAAAAAAAGTAATATTAATTGAAAACTTGAAGTACCTTAGTCCTCCTTAGCGACTTATTATTTAAACAGACAAAGTGTGAATTTTTAAATCCCGCCTCCCCCTGGATTATACATGTGATTTTTTTTTGATTGAAGTATAGTTTATTTATTCCCTTTTACCCAATTCCTTATACACTTAACCCAAACACGCGCGCCATTCGCTTCATTAATCATTTTTTGCCATATTTCTTTCACTTCTCCACATTCCCATCATTCGCTTATTGAATCTAACGCCACAAATATCCCTTTGTGGCGTTAGAAATATCCCATTCTTATACTCGATCTGTTCGTTCGTAAGTTGAATGTTACATATTCCCATCTAAAATAGCATGTAATGTTTAAGGTTAACTTTGGCCGAACTTAAAAATAAAAAAGAAAAAAATTAGATTTGAACATTCAGACCACGGATTACCAAGGTGAATTAATATTATTGGAAAGTCAACACTAAAAACTGCATATATTTGCAATCTAGAAGTCATGCCTTCGATGAGTAAATAATAATGAAATGAAATCAATACACGCGATATTTCACTATATTCTCCCCCTCCCTCTCGTGATAGTTCGGGGTTTTTTTCGAGACACCTTCGAGCTTCACGTTATTAATGGACGATCCCTAGTCAAAAAATTCAACAACTTCATAGTTAACATGAAAGTAAACCCGAAACTTTTAAATTAGTGTTTATTTAAAATGTTGTACACAATTATAATTAAATACAAGTGTCGTAAATAGTGATATCGTTTGAGGACTTTAGAACAAATATTTATAATTTTGTGTTAAAATAAATGTTATCTTAATTTAATAGAAGTGTCTTCGAATAATATCTCCATGTGAACTAATGATTTTCTTTTCTCCTACTGTTTCAAACTTATTACTGGACTACTTAGTTCAATCGAAAGTTGTTATATTATTTTCGGTATTTAAGTTGATTATTTTATGAAAATAGGTTTACCTCTGTAGTCGCCACTCCTAAGCTAGGGCCAGTTACAATTATTTTTAAACGTGCAATAATTAATATGTCAACATATAGCACTTGCTTTTGCAACATTAAACACCTTCCAAACCTTTTACATCTTTAAAATAAATTTGCTTAGTTTGGTACTACTGACACTAAACTATATTTTTGTGTTACGAGTACTAGTCAACGATACTAATGTTCGTATAAATTAAAGATTTAAACCAAAATTGTATATTTTGGTTTAAATCTTTAATTTATACGTACCCACCCATAGATAATATTTCATGCCCAGGTCAGAATTTAGATATAGGTAAGACGAGTCCTCACTGTGGCGAGTAGCCTCGCCCTGCACGTGCGGTCAGCGGTGTGCCGCACACATTTTGGAAGCGTCGCTGGAACCGGATAGGTACGGAATGCAAAATTCTGTGTCAGACAAATGCACTGAATGTTCGGTGAAATGTAAGTTAATACATATTTTTGTAAATTCCTATGTAGTTGACGGGATTCCACTCGGATGTTCGGCGGCAAATTAGTTTGTAACATATTAGATGTAAATTGCTAGCTTATGATTACTTTAAGTATTAGACTATGAAATATTTTTATATTGATATATTAAGCTACACAATATATGTAGTTCTCTAAATAAAACTTGTGAATTTCTAAGATAACAATATTGTTAAAAGTTATTGTACTATATTATGTCAATACTTATGAAAAAATTAACAATAAATGATTGTTTCATTTCCTAAATTGGATTGAGTAAAGAAATTGTAGAAAAAAGCACGTCGCCGTAACTGTCTCCAAAAGCGAATCGAAGAGGGGTGGATGTCATGACCTGGGCAGGGGTCGAGCTATATTGAATAGCATTCGTCCTATAAGAGTTACGTTCGCGCTCAGAGACGTTAATTAACATTTAATTATCATTAAGTCACGAATTTTCTATTCGACATAACTATTAAAAGGTATTTGACATCTCTGAGTGCAATCGTTATAATCGGCCCTAAACGAATCTCAACTGACTCCCCTAGCTTGAATATTAGATCCGCCCCTCGGCGCATCTCCTGGTACATTTTTACAAAATAAAATTAATTAGGCATGGGTTGCTTTTAAAATTGAAATTTTTAAATTCTGAATTAAAATGTGAATGGTATTATTTATTTAAACATGTACCCTATCAAAAAAAAAATAACGAGAACCGTCAGAACTTGCCAACCCAGGTGAGTTTGAAAAACTGTTGTAAATTGTTCGGGAATATATACTAAATGTGACGAGTGTGATATTTAGGAAAAAAATATTTTTTTTATAAAAAAAAGGAGATTTAAAATTTCAGGCCTCTTACTAAAGAGTATTTATGTTCCTTGATTTATATACTTTATACAAAAATTAAAGTTGCTTTTAGTTACAACGAGATTCAATGTCACACGAAAAAGACGATAATCTCATAATAAGTTGTGTGCATAAACAACACAATAAATACTCTAATACTCGATGAAGAAACTGATGTGTCACACTAGTTCCTTCAGTCCCTCTGAAGGAACTACTGAGAAATTATAGTGTCCTAATTGCTCCTTCAGATGGACTAATGGAACTACTGAGCATTTTTTATCTCAATGGTTCCTCCAAAGGAACTCACAGAGGTACTACTGAGAACATTGGAGTGACCAGGCTACCGCTTTAATTAAGATCATGCCATGACTTTCAACTGACTACTTACTGTTAACAAGAACTAATTAATACGAAAGATATGGCAGCATGGCCTAAAGGTCTTAACCGGACCCAGAAAGGGCAAATTAACCAATAAAAAAAGCAGTTTCGGCGCCATCGTGAATGAAGATAGTCGTATTTTTTTCACAATTATTGAATTTAGTGTAAATTATTAGTAAAACTAGTTAATTTAGGTGGGAATTCGTTTAATTTTATTCAGTGAAAATGCACAAATGAAATAATCATGAAGAAATTAGTGTATCGTGAATTTCCTCGCTGCTGCCAAATCTCCCAAAGTCAGCTTGTGTAAAGTGACCACCGTTTTACTCAAGACCCTGACGTGACTCTGTAAATAGTGACCGATGACTGTTTAAGAATAATTAATACGAAAGACGTGGCAGCATGGCCTAAAGGTTTAGCCGGTCCCAAAAAGGGGCAAATTAACTTAAAAAAACTAATAAAAAAAAACAATTGCCAAAACTTCTTTGCAGTAGGGATGGGCAAAAATTATCGTGTCGATATATTTAAAATTTATCGATATGTTGATGTTATATCGATATTTCCTGCGGAAGAAGCGATTTTCTATAAAAAAATTAGAAACTTGACTCACTTTTGTAATTTTATTTTTGAATCTTTTGAGACTTACATCGACAATGTCATCATGAAAGTTTACCGACTCAACTTATATAGTCTCATTGCTAGATTCTTCGGTTTTTGACGAATTTTCTATGTTCACCATTTGCAAATCAGCATAACGGTAAATGCGTTGCAAAATTTGTTGCGTTTCCACAAGTTTAATAATTTTACTGCACAAGTTGCAAGAAACAGGTTCTTTGATCTTTTATTTTTAAAGAACTTTCACATAGCAGACATGACGTTTTATCATAAATATAATTCACATTGACAAAAAATAACAATGAGCTACGCTTATCTCACTCGCCAGTCCACCCAATACAGCACAACTAACAACGGACGTCCCAACTAGCAGCACTTCAACACACGCAGTCAGAGACACCGACCAAACAAACAAAAAAGACGAGCAGAGGGCTATGATAAGCTCTTAAAACAATATTATTTCAATAATACTAATTGTCTTCGGAGAAAGATAACCTTATAACGTAGACCATGAAGTTGCTTATAAAGGTGGACATTTAGCAAGATGGAAGTAATACTGCTATTAGCGTTCATGGTAGGGCGTCACCATAAGCTCTTAAAGC
Source organism: Calephelis virginiensis (assembly GCA_002245475.1). Taxonomy (NCBI): domain Eukaryota; kingdom Metazoa; phylum Arthropoda; class Insecta; order Lepidoptera; family Riodinidae; genus Calephelis; species Calephelis virginiensis. The sequence continues at coordinate 171,265 of NJDC01000024.1, read as the reverse complement.
AGTATTATTTCACTAATACTAATTGTCGTCGGAGAAAGACAATCTTTTGACGTATACCATAAAGCGAACATTTAGCAAGATGGAAATAATACTGCTATAAGCGTTTTTGGTTTGACCCCAGGTCATTGACTAATTTTTGTTTGTGTCTGAAGCAACGACACTAAACTCATACAGCCTGCTGCCTATATATACTTTTTCATCTTCTTCTTCTTTTATAAATATGGCTTTCAATCTTTTTTCACGACTTATTTAGCCAATGTCAGGTACGGGACCACCACACTGTAAGTATTTCACTTTATCCCATTCTTTCTTTTCTTTCTTTAGGTTTTGGCCTTCATGTTAGTATTTAGCCATTAGTCAAGTAGACATTTGCATAAAGTATTATATATTAATTTCAATTAATTATAACTAGTCATCAGTCAAAAGTCGTCATTAAGTCATGTCAGGCTCTTGGGCAAAGCAGTGGCCTGTTTACTCAAGCTCATGCTATGAGATTTGGCGGCAACGAGGAAATACATGATACGCTATTTTTTCATGATTATTTCATTTGTGCGCTTTCACTGAACAAAATCGTACAAAATGCCACCAAAATTGACTAATCACTCAATATCAATATCAACACGAAATTCAATAAACTACAAAAAAACTTCGACCACCTTTTCTATCGATAGCGCCAAAAATCCTTCATCCCATTCTTTTGCTAAATTTAATAAATCGATTTGTCAAATACGTGATTTGACGTATCAGCAGACAGTATAGTTTTATATAATATATCGATTTTGATATCCGAAAATAAACATCGAAAGTTCATATATCGCGGGAAAGAATGTCGACGATTTAAATTGATTTTATTCTGAAAAAATATCGATATTTTGATATAGCGATATTTTTATCAAGCCTAGTTTCACACCTACTTTGCAGTTTGTCAAAGAGTATATTATAAAAAATACTACATAATAAGAGGCGGGACTTTCATAGATACTCGAATTTGTATAAAGTTTACTTGAAAAAATATAACCCGTATAATTTGAAAGTAAGTCTAAAGGCATTCAGATTTAAGGCAACTAGTGTTATATGATTTGGGCGAATAAAAAACAAAAAAAATATTTTTTAATTTTTTTGAAAGTTGCGCTCCACTGGCAGTTTGTAATAAAAACGAAAACAACGGCTAACGGCTTATCGGTTTATTTGATAACAATTTTAATTTTATTTGAAACATTTTATGCAGATATATAATTATTTTTGCTGATATGTTAAACAAATTGATGTTTTAATGTACTATCATCATAAACATGTTATCAGTTGATCAGCTGTTTATAATAGTCAGTGTTACCAACCCTACTGTTTTAACAGTAGATTTATTGTTTTTACCGTGACAACAGTGTTTTCTGTTTTAGTCCGATTTGTACTGTCTTTTACGCCAGTGCTGTTATTGATACGGCAATTTCCGTAATATACGGTAATTGCCGATCAAAGGCATTTTACATACAAAATTCGAAATAAACGAACGTTACGAATGCTAATGAAAAGCATATGAAAAAATTTAATTCAAGGATGTACGATTTTAACAAAAACAATGAAACAGAAAATGTTGAGGATAGAGCAATACACAACGATGAATAATGTTTGTAATTTTGAATACCTACTTTTAATGAATAATGTTTATAATTTTGATTACCTATTTTTAATAAATAATGTTCGCAACTTTGAATACCTATTTTTAATGAATAATAAAATTATGTAATTGTTTTTTCTTCAGTAATGTACTTTGTGAAATAAAAGGAGAACTGTCACTGGACGCTTGGCAGATGTGAAACATCGGCATTATTTTGTAAAAGTAGGTAATATGCAAAAATAACAGATTGTGATATGAACTAAATATATCAGAATCATAAAATAAAATATCACGATAGGAGAGAATCGCACAGTCGATATAACGTGGCGTCGCCACGCCAGAAATCTGTTTTATAGATTTGATTGCGCCTATAGATGTTTCACTTCAAAAATGTGTTAATTAAAGAAGTACTACTAGTAATGCTGCAGTAGTTTCATTAACTTCGTTTCATTTCATTAACATCTAAGTATATAACTAATTCTATGTAACAATTGAAAGGTTTTTGAGACAGTAGATTTCATGTTTTGAAAATGTAATTTTACTGTTTTCTACTGCTTTTTTAAGATCGATCTGCTGCTTTTCTATTCACTGGGGTTGGCAACACTGATAGTAGTTACTAGTTGTCAGTTCATAGCAGTTCCCTTTGGCAGTTCCCGTAGTACTCTAATTGGTCTGTGGCAGTTCCCGTCCCAAAGGCAGTTCCTAGAGTTTGTTGTGGATAGTGGAACTTGGAGACATTTTTAAAAACATTATCAAAAATTAATTCTGAACTTACGAATTAAAAAATGAGTCAAGTCCTCATTCGAGTGGCAAAAAAAGAGGACATGGTGGCTGTTGCAGATATGATACAAGTATTTTTTTTTTCAATAAAAAACTAATTACAGTTCGCGCAAAAAATAAATACGCCTAGTGCCAAGTTCTTTCTTTTTCTGACTAATAAAAAGTCAAAGTTTTCGGAGTCTTATGTTTTGGTCATAGACAAGACAATTAAAAAATGTAGTAATAATATATACCTATACACTTAAAAAATACTTCATTTCTAACACAAAAATTAAGTTTTTCATAAAACTGTATCCAAATAAAAAAGACGAATCACTAATATCGCTGCCGATATCTTGAAATGAGTTCTGTTCAACTTTATGTTACTTGTTTCGGAAGCGCATTTAAGGTTTGCTTAACTGCATCATATGATCGACATTGCGGCTACACACAGTAGCTGTTCCAGTGAAAGAAAGTTAGTGGGCTTGCCACATTTTGAAATTATCATACCTATTATAAAGTACTGAAAAAATACACATTACTTAGATTTACATAGAGACTTGGAATTGCCTAGCCTAGCGAAGCACTTTCAAGAACTCTCCCAAACATATTTTTCTAAGTTAGAACATCACCCGAACCCTCTGATGGCAGCAGCCAACGATTATGTCCCTCCGCTTCGCCGGAGGCCCCGTCACGTGATCCTAGACCCAGATGACCCTATCACCGAGGCAAACGCCTCATACATCACTACACACACATACAAACTCGCGATACCACCGCCGCCGGGGGCGGCGAAGACCCGTGTTCCGCCCTGGGCGGAACACAGCCACGATGTCCTCTACCGAAACAAACCAAGATCCTACCCTAAGCCGAGGTACGGTCTCACAGGAGACGCCCTTAGGGAGGGGGGTCCCAGGCCCCACCCAAAATTCAATCTCTGGCTGAGCACTCTGCTCGCCCACTAGCCCGGTGACGTTGTTAAAGTCTACAGACGTACACAACAGTAGTCATTCCAAAAAAAAATATACATTACATCCCAGTTTCACATACTGTAAAGTATTACAAATTACATTAAATTGCAGTGTGAGATTGATGTGGCCATTCCCAAGAAAGTTCATCTTCCCAATACTCTTGAGATGCTATATTAGCTTTCTTACATGATTTTGTTTTAGTATTGATCTAATATCATTAGGCAACTTATACATAAATTTATTACAAACAATGTATACCAACCTTAAATTGTGTACACCAAATGAGGATTATTAAAATGTATGCCATTTTGTATGTTCACTTTGTAGACAGAATCTTTTAAATGAATTTTTACCAATTTTTTGGTGAATTAGAAGTATGTAGGTTATTCCTGCTGCCATAATGTCAGTGTTTGCCGTCGACGTGTTCCGGTTTAGAAGGTAAGGTAGCTGGTAAACTTACTTTTGCTCAAGGCCTAACATCCTGGCCTCAGGGTGGCAATGCACCATTACCACCTTTGATGTCTTTAGGAAGCGTGAATTTCTTATCATCAGAAAATCCGTCTGCTTGTTTGCCTTCCAATATCATAAAAAAACCTGAGTCAACATTTAGAATAATTTTTACTGTTACAAATTCTTTCTTCCCCATCATAAAAAGACACTTCAATGTGTGCATGAAGTGGCGGGCTACAGATATTTAGCAAGTACCATACTTACTAGGGTGCTAATGCAGAATACATACATACATACTAACGCAGAACCTCATAACATAATGCAATTAGCATTGATATCATTTTTATGCAGATGAATAATGGATTGTAATAAATTTATTTGTAAGATGTCCATCCATTATAATTCTTATCTTGCAAATAATGTAATTTATTTATTCATTTTAATATGTCAAATCTTCTGTCATAAATATCTTCGTTTTTCAGGAACTAGCAGATTTTGAAAAAATGCCTGATGGTCCACAAATTAAAGCCAAAGGTTTGCTGCCTTATTAGAGTGAAGTATGTTTTATGAAGTGTGCTAGAGAAGTTATTGTTTTTATTTTTATTTAGATTTGCAAGTAGATGGTTTTGAAACTCAACCACCAGCTTTTAGTTGCTTAGTTGCTGAATTACAAGAGCTATCTAAAAGTGAAGTAATAGGGTATGCCCTGTACTTTCCGACGTATTCCACTTGGCAAGGTAAATCAATGATGCTAGAGGACTTGTATGTGAGAACTGATAAAAGACGCAAAGGTGTTGGTCATAAACTTTTTAATGCCGTAGCTAAGGTAATTATTTTTGAGTGGTTTTTATTACTAATAACAAGACTTTTGCACTATATTTATTAAACTGTTTAATATTTGTAATTAAAAAAATGTGAATAATTTTTAATCAGTCAGAAGTACCTAACCTACTCTAACAAAACCTACCCTTGTTCTGTGCAACACACATGCTACACATCATTTAACCAAGTTCCATAATTAAGTGTCTGTGTCATACAGACAGTGGTAAAACAGAATATTGCCATTTACCTATGGTATGATGATAATAGGCATAGCAAGAGTGACAGGTGAAGTCACTGGCAATTTGGCAACTGCTATTTTTCAGATAATGATCAGTTTTTACTCTTTTGTGTTGTGCAGCACTCCCACTGCCTGCTGGCTATAATGGCTTATGCATAGGGATTAGATTATTCTGCCTACCAACTCTCAGACTGAGCACTCTGCTCGGCCCACAAAGCCTGCTGAAGTTGGCAACACATTACTCATTATCAAAAAAAAAGCCTAGCATTATTTTATAAACTGTACCCCACCAATAATCTGTCATCATTTCGATTATTCAGATTATCTAGTTATTTAAAATTGACTTTCAGTGAGTTAAGGTCAACAGTAGAGAACCTTTTTTAATTTGTTCAGAACCAGACCATAACTTAAAAAGCAAACAAGAAGTGATCAATTATTCTAAATGATATTGCTTTTTTTTTTGTAAAATTTAACAGAAGTATTTAATTTATATGAGATTCCTCTTATCTAGCTCAGACCTAGATCCTTGACCTTTGACAAGTGAAAAATATTTATTTTTGTTGTTGCACCTTAAACTTGTTCAAGTTGTAATTTCATTAATTCCAGGAAGCCTGCATGAGTGGTTCTAGACGTCTAGACTTCCATGTTCTTAAATGGAATGATGCAAGATCATTTTACGAAAAGAAGGGTGCCCTGAATTTGACGGAGTCAGAGGAGTGGTGCTACTACCGCCTATCTGGTAATGCCCTACGAGAAGCAGCCAACCAAGCCAGTTGACGTTCAGTTGTCTATATGGAGATGTAACATCTCAATGTACTTGGCAGATGATATATTTGTATAGATAGAGAACCCAATGATATTGAAATACACTGATAAGCCTTTAGCATTTAAATGTTGTCTTGCTTTTGTTTCTGCTTTCTGTCCTTATGGCCTTATTGATATAGCCACAAAATGTAGGCACCTACTCAGTGGCCACAATTATGAGTCTTAAATCGGTTTATTGTCCTGCGATTGTGAGAGCAAACGTTAAATTTTGTCTCTACTCGTAATTGGTATTTTTTTATACAAGAGGAGGCAAACGAGCGACTAGGGCACCTGATGGACCTTTAAGGAATGAGTACACTCTTTTCTTGAAGGATCCTAAGTTTGGGAATACCGCCCTCGGTAACTGATTCCTCGAAGGTGTTATGTAGGGTAAGAAATGTTTTCGGATTCGCACAGTTGTATATTGCCACGCATCAAGATGATGGGCATGATACTTTAAGCTCTGACGCGATGTCCGAAGGTGGGAATTAGCGGCTGGAATCAAACCAAACAACTCCTCAGAGCATTCCCTATGGTAGATGCTGTAGAGAACATTGAGTGACGCAAAATTTCTACGCAACGTAAAGGAATCAAGCTCTTGGTATTTGCTATTATAAGCCGCAATCCTTCGATAAAAATAAAATTCCACTTATTCTATATGCGCATGTTATTTAATATAACAGAATAATTGCTTTTTAACTTAAGATATGTACTTGATGATGCTGTTTAAATCGAAACTAGTAGGTTATATAAATTATTTATTAACTTTTTCTTTTTACAGCAATCAGCTATCGGGAACAGATTCAGTACATAAACGTTTCATGTTTATGACATTTTTTTTTGTAATATTTTGTTGTTTAAGGAGTATCTTAGCACGTAGAGAGCCCGACAATCTTGAAAAGCTAGTCATCGTGGGAAAAGATGAAGGAAAAAGATCTAGGGGCCAATCTCCTACCCATAATTGACAATAATACCTAATTGACATAATTAAGGAGCATACTCGGTTGCGAGTATCGCAGGCTCTCAGAACAGCCGAGAACAGAGAACGATGGAAAACGATTACCAAAATGGTGATGGAATCCTTCCAGGGTAGGCACGACCTTAAGCTATGAAGAATGCGACAAAGAAGAAGTTGTTTTAGTGTAATCTATGCACAGGTGTAACAAATCCGTCTTATTAATGTTATGATTGCAGGGAAAGTCTTTTACCCTTAGTTTTAATCACCGCTATGCTAAACACAAACATTTAATCAAAAAAGGCGATTTTGTGGCGTTTGGCCTAAAATTATTGATATTGTTACAGAAAACCCGAAATGACAAACATTAATTATTACTAGTGGTCGCCCATTGGTCGTAATTCGACCATAATAAATTTTAATATCTTGTTGATAAGAACGCCATCTTCATTTCTCAAGACCGTCTACTTTGTTTCCAAACTTTTTAGTGTGCCAACTGTGATCTTTTATCGTTATCATCAATATATTTGTTTCTTTGTGTGTCAAATTCATGGTAGTGTGGGTCATTACCCACTATACAATAATACAATAAAACATTTTTTATTTATTGATTTAATATTTATTTTATAAGCATTATTATTGAAAAATATTAGCGTTCTGCACTTCTCTTACACAATAACTATAAGTATGCCAAATTCCGTCCGCGCAATTTTCGTAAAAAGGGGTTCTAAGTTTTGGCATCACATAATAATATATAGATTATCTCAGAAGTTCTATTTGCTATCGTGATTATTTTCTGGTCGCACTCATTGCGGTGTCTAGCATCAATATAGTAGCAATGAGTTTGACGATATAGGCGTTTACGTTATTACGTAATATTTTACAGTAACAAAAACTCGAAAAACAATAAAATTGAAATATCTCATAGGTACGTCCTGTATTTTTTTACTATGACTGAGTACCTACTTGATAAACTGAGAATGTTATTTTACAGGCGTTCGTGGGATAAAATGCATTTTTAACACAAACAATTCGAAATTACGTGTAAAAATTAAATATGTCTTTTGAGATTTTTTTCTTCTTATTACGAGGTAAAATTTATGAAATCATAAAAAAAGCCGAACATCTAAAATAGAGACATCTCAGAAGTCCGGTATTTTTTACTGTGATTTTTACTCAATGCTGTGTTTAACATAAATACTTACACAAACGGAGAATGCGACCTCACAAGCGTTTACAAGATAAAATATATATTTAAATTACACAAAACCTGAAATTACTCTAGCTAACTTAACTAATGAAATATCTCGGAAGTATTTTTTACTGTGTTTTTTCTACTAATTTTTAAATATGTTCAAGTAAGCAAGTAATACCGGTACAACTGAGCTGGTCTGATGATGGAGCTTGAAGATAAGGAGTCGTAACCCTGAAATGTCTACTGGTAAACCCACCAAGTTTGGACTCACTAGATTCGTTTTAACTAGATCTATTAATATTTTCTGCTAACGAGGAATTGATCGTAGTTAAAAGGTTACGGTAGTATGTTTCGTAATACATATTTGCAGTTTGTTTCAAGCACATGAAAAAGAGAGTTGTTGTAAGTTAAGTCTGGCTGTGGCATTTAAAAGGATGGATGACGACCGAACTCGATGCAGATTTTTTTTGTTTAAAAGCTGTATGTACAGTGCCTCTTGTAAGGGTTCGCTCTTTTAAAACAAAATACGGGCGTTTCCGGAGTGTTCACTAAGTAATAAAATACTTTTTAAAATTGATTATGTTCTTATGAATGCATTTCAAGTCTTAGAATTCGTACCTGACGGTATGTCAGTTAAGGGGCGATTGCGCCATCCGGGGATAATAAAACTTATTAGAATAGGCAACATCTAGTAACCTATATATTTACCTGCGCTCATGACTTGCGAGCTACATGACAGAGAGGCAGAATGAGTTGTCTATATTGTAAAGCGATTTAACCCTGCATTAGAAACGAATTCGTAATTAAATATTTAACTAAGGAACGTGCAAGCGGCCCTTACAAGCGGCGTAAATCTGCTCAGCTTATTTTTGTCATTAAGACTTATTAAAAAAATATTCAGAAGGGTTAGAATAATCTACAAAGTTTTCTTCCATCTTCTAAATTTATCTTTTAATTAATTAATTTGATTTTAAATACTTACCTAGTTACATAAGATTTTTTTACCTTTTTTTTAAAAATGATACCTACCTAACTTCTGAGCTCACTGCCTTCTGCGTTGGGGACCCTTACGGTCCTGGGCCTGGGGCTGGGCCACACTGTAGTTACCCCAATGAGCGCTGACATGTGATTAATGTACGATGCAAAACTAAACTGAATTCCTAGAATTGGTAAGTTTTAACTAAAATTTGTATGCTTACCACATCGGAAATTTTTGTGTGTGTGTCAGGTGTTCATTAGACATTTTTAATTATAAGATGATTGATTAAAACTTGTTTTAATTATTAATGTTATTCTTTTTACTAGTATTGATAATTACAAATGGTTAGAGAATGGAAAAATGAGGTATATCTAATTATCTTATCGGTGAGGAAACTAGTTTCGAATGAATTTAACTTATCATGAAGGAAGCAGGTAAATGTCTATTATATTCCTCAACCAGGCTCGAAACGGACGCTTCCTTGAGTCGAACACTTCTCAAACGAATTTATAAAAGTGAACATATAACCAACCAAAGAACCCACAACCTATTGGTACCTACCTATCTAGTGGTAGGAAAAACATCTAGTTTCAAAATGATTGACGTTCAAATTCGCTCAGCGACACCAAGTGATATGGATGCGGTTGCAGCTATGACACAAGTAAGTAATGTTCTTGTACCTAAATTTTGACGAATCCAGGTTCAAGGCCGAGTGGAGGAGGGTCAGTGATAAGTATTGTTAAAGCCCACTTTTGTACCTTTCACTGCATAAATAATCTGTACTAAACCTACAGTAAGTGTAGGTAGATATATACCGATATACGAAAAAATACTTGTCGAATTAAAAAGCTTTGTTAATTCTTTAAAGCTAGGGTTGGTAATCGTCCAAATGACCTATTCAATTCCAATTTATAATCTGCATGAAATTAAAACAAAAGAGTAGGTAACCCTACTGGTCTCAATGCCGGTTTCAGCAGTAGGTACTAGCATTCCGGGCAAAATTTGTGTACGCCTTCTAAACACAAATTAAACCTATAAACAGGCTATGAATACTTACAAAAATAAAATAGTAGTTGATCTGAGTAGCAGCTCGCCTGGATTAGTAACACTGCCGTACCTACTTAGGTATTACTGCTGTCCCAATGTCAGTGCTTTTTATTTTAATGTTCCGTACGAAAAGTCGAATAGTTCGTAGACTTACATACGTAGCCTAAACCCCGACAATGAGATATCGACGCCCCAGTGATATACCTAAGCTTAAATTATCTAAAACACAGATAAAACGAGATGACCGCAACTCCGAGCAAATAACATACTGTAATATGTATTCACACGTAGTACACCAAAGTGGCATATTACAAAGAGTTTTATTTTCCCTAGTTTGTCCAGGCTCCTTCAAAGAACGAAAGCTTGCTGCCTTTCTGAGAAGCAGCTCGTAACAGACGAAACCTATCGTTAACATCGTGTATAAATAGAACGTACCTAAGTATACTTTTACGACGACTTACACCACCGCCATTTATTGGTAGGTACTACCGCCTTACTTATTCCTGCTGACATAACGTCAGCGGCTATTATTGTCGTGTTCCGGTTTGGGGGTGGAGTGGCCAGATATGGAATTTACTTACGAAAAAATTGTACATTCTAGACTCAGTTTGGCAATGCGTCTTTGCCATTTTTGGTAAGTAGTGTAAGTGATTTTGTTTCTCACCATTAATAAATCCGCCTTACTTGCATCCGTAAGTAGGTTCATATCTAAAATATAAAAGGTAATTTTCTTTTTGATGAAGATAAAGCGCTTATTTTGTAAGTTCAGAGATTGGTAAAGTAGGTACCGCTCGTGACTTGATTTATTTGCTGTAAGGGATATCCTCATCTATAGGAAGAAGGGGTCTCGTCTATAAGAGATATATCTAACGTCTGCTTATTTGTCTTCTAAATTATAATACCTAAAAACACAATATTAATATGTACCTACACAAGCATAATTTTTTAAGCGTTTTCAGTAGACGTAAGTATAGTAATAAACCACCATCACATTATAAGTATAATTGGTAGGTTTGTATTATGGGTGAGTCAACGATGCTAATACTGGAATATATATAAATACTTAGATATCTAAATACTGAAATAAATTTAATAAACACACCCTGAAATAGATACATTTTTTTGTACCTGAATGTTAATCACGCAAATATCTGCCCCGTCAGGAATAAAATCTGACCTCACGGTCAGGTTGCCGGTGGTCAGAAGTACGCTAACCCCTTCTCTTATATTACTATTATAATAATTTTACCCGAAATTTTTCAGGAGCTCGCAAAGTTTCATAAAATGCCAGATGGTCCTCGAATACAAGCTAAAGGTTTGTAACCTTATTGAATTTGAGCAATTTATAATTTTATATGAGCAATAAGTAAGTTGTGTGCACTAGGCACACAACTTACTTATGTTTATTGCTATGTTGTATAATATGTATTGTTACATAACAACTAATTTACCTACCTATTGCTACAGCATACATAATTACATATATACCTATACTAGCGGCCCGGTATGTGTTTTGCTACGTAAATAAGGATAGCGCCCAGTTGGACGGACCGGGACGGGGCGCATAGCAGCGCAATAATCCGCCTAGATCTTTGCACACATTTTGTATGGAGCAACGCTCACTAGGCCAGGGCGCATCGGCGCGGATTTTTCCGCGGCGGATTTCCGCGAGACACCCCATGCGCATACCCCGATGCGGCCTACAGTGACCAAAGATCCTGTTATTACTGTTAAGAAAAGAGCACTACGGTAAGTATTTTAACGCTAAAGTTTCGTACGACTACTACTATAGGCGTCACTTTCCATATTTGAAGATCGTATGACAACTACTAGATGGCGCAACTTCCCATACTTAACGATTTTAACGTCCAGTAGCCTCTTTATTTCGTTGCTCTACTTTGGTTCCGAGTAACAAAAATCCGCGCCGATGCGATGCGGCCCGGCCCGCAGCAGTGGGCTTTGCAATGCGATGCGCACCGGTCCGAAACGCTCCGCCCCGTCAACAGTAGGCGCTATCCATATAACCGCATGAATGACACATGACAGCAATAAAACAAAAAACAATTGAAAAAAGTTTTGATATGATCGAACAATTTCTATCTGAAAAAAGTTTCAATTTGACTGAAAATTACCCATTAACAAAATGATCCGCCATTTATTTAATTCATTCGTTACAATGATGTGATTAATGAAGAACCGCTGGACCGATTTTATGCAAACTTCTTTATGCAAACCATCTACTAAATAGTCTGTACTAAGCCTAAACATTTGGTTTGGATAGGTGAGCCCGTTCTTGAGTTATAAAATTACGAAGAAAATTGGCATTGATTTTTATGTATATAGATTATATAATAATGAAATATACTAACGGATCCACAGAAAACTAACGTGCTTACCATACGGGTTTGTGTATAAAGATTTACACATGCATGCAAAATTCAAGCTCACGAAAAGGGTATGTATATTGCGCTAAGCAATGACATCCCAACTAGCAAAATTTGATCTTACAGATGTCCTAAGAGTAAACATTTTCACTCTTAGGACATACTTACAAACCGCTATAAGTGTCGATTTAGGCGCATATTATAAGGGAATTCTTACTTATAGTTTAAGATAACTCTTGTTAGGAGTTACTTAACACTTACAATGATCTTGTTATTGCCGTTGTAATACCAAAATAACTTACAATGGTCTTATAATGGTTTTGTTTAAGCCAAATTAGACTTAAAGCGCTCTTTCAAGTGTCCTTTTAGGAGCAATTAGACTTGCAGCGCTCTTGCAACTACTTCTTTAGGTGTTACACTCTGGATTTGCCTTTGTATTGCTCTCTGGAATTTCATTATCAGAGTATTTAACGGTCGAAAGGAGACTGAATTAACAAGCACTGCTGTTATAAAAAAAAGACGAAGTCCATTTATTATTTATAATTTTATTGATATTTACAAGTTTCAGTACAGATTTATGCATTTACTAGTTACGATGGGCAAACTTTTTAATGTAATTAGTAAATTCGTATCAACATTATTTTTTTACAAAAATTATAAAAAGGACGCCATTACAAGATTGATAGGATCACCTAGTATCTTTTAAGATAAGCTAAAGAGTATAATGTCTTATATCACACTCCCTCTGTTAACTTAAAACCCTTTGGTCCTATTGATGACTTGAATAAGGTAATGGTAAGGCTACATGTAAGCCATTTAATAAATTTAGGGTTCCTTTACTTCGTTTTAAAAACCTTTGCATACGAATTATATCTTGTGGTAGGTATAGTTTGATGAGGTGAGGTGAGCTAAATTCCGAAGTAAATCTATTTACATATACACGTGTAGTTAGGTATTATATAATATACATCTTAGTATTATTAAGTGAGTTTTGTTACACCTGGGAGTGATTATGTATCTCAGTTGTCAACTCAAATTGTAAAAGTGTACATCAAATGACGTCATTTGTGTTTGCTATCTCTATTGTATTTCTGTTGGTCACTGGAGATAGCAAATACAAAACACGTCATTTGACAGCGATTCGATGTACACTCATCCATTTTGAGTTGGTAACTGAGTTACATAATCACCCCCCTGGACAAAGATACTCTTAAAACTAAGAACTCAAGGAGCGGGTTTTACTTGCACCCGCAGCGATCTCGGAACTGGGGTTTTATTTTAAAACTCACAAGATCGCTAATTTGTGTGGTCACAAAGCCGTCGCTGTTAAAATCATCGTTCAAAAACTTGTAGGATCCTACGGGCGGGCGACCGCTGTCGCGGGAACTGGAAATATCCGCGGGCACTGCGGGTGTAAAACGCATCGTAAAATGTAAAATGTACTCTTACTTTTTGGATATAAATCTACATTCTATAGAAGCCGCGCGCCCGAAAGCGCTGCGGGCGTGGGTAAAAACCGTTCCGTGAGTTCTTAGACTATAGTGGCCGCGTAACTCCGGGCGGGAAATACTACTCCCTACCCAAGGTGGAGACATAAAATTGTGTACTTACTGCGGGCGATAATAAAAAAGAAAGCCTCTGATCTGATTAAATATGTAACAAATACCTATTTGTGATATGAGACGTTCTTTGTTTAACCGCCATATTCAAAGCAATGTAAAAAAAATATTGCACGCCTAATTTTTTGGTGCCGAAACTGCAGATGTAAAATAAGCCTTTATTTTGCTAATTCCGCGTAAGCAGTGTAACTGTTGTGGCAAATAATCCTCCA
>NJDC01000024.1:134507-156028 GCA_002245475.1 Calephelis virginiensis | reverse complement strand
TCACTGGAGATAGCAAATACAAAACACGTCATTTGACAGCGATTCGATGTACACTCATCCATTTTGAGTTGGTAACTGAGTTACATAATCACCCCCCTGGATACTCTTAAAACTAAGAACTCAAGGAGCGGGTTTTACTTGCACCCGCAGCAATCTCGGAACTGTGGTTTTATTTCAAAACTCACGAGATCGCTAATTTGTGCGGTCACAAAGCCGTCGCTGTTGAAATCATCGTTCAAAAACTTGTAGGATCCTACGGGCGGGCGACCGCTGTCGCGGGAACCGTAAACATCCGCGGGCACTGCGGGTTGAAAACGCATCGTAAAATGTACTCTTACTTTTTTTTTTTTTGATATAAATCTACATTCTATAGAAGCCGCGCGCCCGAAAGCGCTGCGGGCGTGGGTAAAAACCGTTCCGTGAGTTCTTAGACTATAGTGGCCACGTAACTCCGGGAGGGAAATACAACTCCCTACCCAAGGTGGAGACAAAAAATTGTGTACTTACTGCGGGCGATAATAAAAACGGAAGCCTCTGATCTGATTAAATATGTAACAAATACTTATTTGTGATATGAGACGTTCTTTGTTTAACCGCCATATTCAAAGCAATGTAAAAAAAATATTGCACGCCTAATTTTTTGGTGCCGAAACTGCTACGAATTCGCAACTTAAGACCACTGTCCGTCCGGTAAATGTGAATTAAATAAATAAAAATTGAATATTCACAAAATTATTATTTTTTCCTAATCCGTTTCATCTGTTTCAAAACTTCCATCGTTATCCGCCTTGAAACTAGAATCTGCCAGTTCAAGTTAATTTTTAAAGATGCTTTTTTTTGGTTCTGTACGGAACCATTTACAGGCTAAATCATCATTTTCTGGCATACTTGATACTAGTGTCACTTTACTGTAGTAACTTTGGTTTCTTTATTGAGTCTGTTAATTTTTTATAAACTTTTTTCCTATACGCTTATTCCACTACTCAAATTCCATGTTAATTATTGCAAATATTTTGCCGCTATTATTTAACAGTAAATCTATAAGTCTTTTATGAGGCAAAATATTTTAATAGGGCTCTACTATTATGCTTCTACTCTTATAGTTGACTTGGAAAATACCATTTACACTTATAACCTCTTAGCTTTATAGCAGTTGTGTGCAAGAGTTTATTAAGGATACAAATCTAATAAAATATTTACTACAGACTTTAATAAGAATGAATACACTATTAAGATGCTTTTATAAGTGCAAACAATAATCAAGGGCAATTGTTCTTGGTAAATGCATTTGTAAGATAACTGTCTTATAAATGTCTTACAACGATTCCTTATACGCCTCTATAAGAGAGTGTATTGAGAGTTACTGTCTTTTTACTATAAATTGCCTTGAATCATGCCTTTTAAAGATGTATTGTCATAGTCAAGACACATATAGATCTGCTATAAGACTTTAGTTCTTAAATAAGCACATTCCTAAGAGAAAGTTGCTAGTTGGGATAATAATATTCATCACGATTTGACGACATAAACGGTTATCAACTTGGTATCAGGTTCCGGTGATATAAATTTATTGTTTATACCTTTATTTTTAATGGTAAATTATTTATTTTACTGTTGAAAGGCTGTTTAAACCTTCAAATCACCTATTCCTGCTACCATGTTGACAGTGTTTGTCACTGTGTTGTGTTCCGGTCCAGAGGATCACCCTCTGCCCACCCCGAGCCGAGAGTCGAGACTTGTACCTACTTAAAGCTTAACGCATGGGTCACACACGCAAGCCACGGGTGTCTCTTAGCATCAGGAGATCCGTGACCTTGTTAGCTAGACATAAGACCATCATATTTTAAAACACGGACTACCAACAAATGTCAACCTGAACGCTTAGATTTCATTAGAGGACGTCCGAAATTGCGGAATGACATGACCTAATGACCTCTATAGTTTTGATGATATATTTGTATTTCTGAACATAGAATTGCAACGAGATGGTTTTGAAACTCAACCTCCAGCATTTCGATGTTTGATTGCTGAATTGCAAGATTCATCAAGAAAAATTGTAGGATACACTATGTACTTCCCTGCGTATTCCACTTGGCATGGCAGATCGATGATTCTTCAAGACTTGTACGTGAAATTTGATGAACGGCGTCGCGGAGTAGGCCAAAAACTTTTCGATGCCGTAGCTAAGGTGGGTAGAAATATACCTACCTATATCAACTTAATATATATAAAATTATTGAACTCCTCCGAAACGACTTGACCGATTCTCATGAAATTTTGTGAGCATGTTGAGTAGGTCTGAGAATCGGCTAACATGTATTTTTCATACCCCTAAGTGATGAGGGTGACTCACCCAAATTTTTTTTTCAAAAAATCACATTAAAACTATGGCAGAACAACGTCTGCCAGTTCAGCTAGTACAACTTTACATTTATGACCTCACTGTAAATTAATGTAGCAATAAGCAGATCACATTATTTCAAGAATTGACAGACAGGATGTGGTAAAAACTACCAAATCAAAGGGAGGACACAGATAAGACTCTCGGAACAGATCTCATTTACGGTCTGATATAGGCATAGCTGGGCACCGTTAATCAAATAGTTAACTTCGTTAATCGTTAATCCGCTATAATAAAGTTAGCTTCGTTAAAAGTTATAGCGTTACATTTCGGAAGAATTAACGCAAGTTAACGTTAATCCGTTAATATGTGTAAAATTGTATTTTTACATCGCTGCGTTAGTGAACTTATAAAACTTGTTGGTTTAGGTTCTGTAAGTTAACAGGTTAGGAATAAAACAAAATACTAACGAACATTAACATGTTGAAGTTGTCGTCTGAAAGCGAATATAAGCATAAGCAAATTATCTACGTACACATCATTCAACTTGCCGGAAATGGGACCACATCGAAATCACACTCGTTTAAATAAAAAAATATTTTTTTTGTGTTTCTTGTTAACGCATCGTCGTTTTAACTCAACATCAAAGAAGGTCATCATTTTATATGTAAGTATAATTGTATGTTAGTTACGCGATTGCTAGGACAACAGGACAGGTTTAGATAACAATAAACCCTTTAGTGAAACAGTCATTTTGTTGTCTGATTGTTATGAAATACATAAATATATTGGCCGACCCAGCAAACTTCGTACCGCTTAACAATAACAGCTACTTCATAATATTTGATGCTCCGATAGTAGCGTAGTCTGCCGGATCCAACGTAAACATTCCAAAATCAACGACTACTTAAAAAATAGTTAAAAAAAACAACTTCTAGAGGATTAAATTGTGAATCTAAACCATTCTCGAATCCCCTTGAACACACACCTTTTTTTTTAAATGGCTGATTCGTTGCTAACCGCGAGGTTTTTACAACTTCACCGGGCTATTTTTGGCCGAACAGAGTGCTCAGCCCGTGACATCATTATTTAAATGGATTTGAATGTTCCCTACAACGCTAACAACAAGGACTGTCTCCCGGGAGACCTTACCTCGACTTGGTACAGCGTTCTGGTTAATAGGTGGACTTGATGGAGGAGTAGTGGTGGCTTGTCGCTCGGCGTTACTCGTTAGGCGCTGGACGCAAGAGAGGTCTTCGTCGCCGAGACCGGCGGCGACGGTGTAGAGTGATGTTGTTTTGTGAATTTGTGTTCGGGTTGGGAGGGAGTATAGCGTTAGCTGCGGTTATTGGGTCCGGAGTATCCGATGACACGTGGCAGGATCTTCTATGATTGGTGGGCACGTTCGCGGCCGGTGTGTAGTCACACGCGTGTGCTAGCACCGGGTTCGGGTGGGCAGCCGTTATTTCAAAGTAACGTTCTTTGAAATGCTGCGCTATCGTGAGTAAATCTAGGTCGCGATGTAGGTCCTCGTTGCGAACGTACCACGGAGCACCGGTGGCAGTTCGCATGAACCTATTCTAAACTACTTTTAACTTTTTAAAATGGGACGGGAAGGTATGTGCGAAGGCTACACTATCGTAAGCTAAAATAGGTCTAACACATGTTTTGTAAAGTGTCACTTTGTAATGAAGTGACATTTTACTGTTTTTATTAATTAGATAATAGAGACGGCTAATTACGAACTTAGCCTTGTTTGCGATAAGCGAAATATGCGGTTCGAACGACATATCTTTGTCTAGAGTGACTCCTATGTATTTTTTTGAATTTCCCCAGGGGATTGCTCTGCCGAACATTTTGATAGTACCCGGGTTAGGACTGGGTCTCATCCGCTGGCTGGGTGTGATGCCTCGATTAAAGTACACCGCCGCATTTTTATCGGGTTTCACTTTTTTAAGCCACTTCCTGAACCAGTCGCTCAGGAGAATGGCTGCGTTTCGGGGAAGGTAGCCTATTTGTTTATCGCGACGGAGGGATGCATATAGAGCAGTTCATGTACACGGTCTATAATATAGGTGAGAGTACTGAGCCCTGCGGCACTCCCGCCTCTAGGGGCCTACTGCTAGAGAGAGTCCCGTCTACACGAAATCTGAATTTACGATTAGACAAGTAGTCTCGTACGATGAGTACTTGTCTGTCTGGCACGCCCATTTCGTAGAGCTTATAGATTAGGCCGTCGTGCCAGTCCTTATCGAACGCCTTGGACACATCAAACAATATCGCTCCCGTATATATGGGAGTCGTCTATTCAGGCCGACTAGTATGTGCTCTGTGAGGCGGTGCACTAGATTTGTACATGAATGGGCTGCTCGGAAACCAAATTGCTCATCGATTAACAAATGTTACTCGGCTACGACCGTCTTAAGGCGAGCGAGGATAAGACGCTCGTATATTTTGCCGAGTGAATTAATAAGATTGATCAGGCGGTAACTACTCGCGACGTTACGGGGCTCCCCGGCTTATGTATTCCTATGATGGTGGCTTCTTTCCACTCGTCAAGAAAGGCACTGCCTGCTAGTAATACTTTTTTTAATACATTGAAGATGTTTATTAGTAGGTATATGAGTGCGGGAGAAAAGTATGTAATTATTATACCGTCAGGCCCCGGTGCCTTTTTGTTGTCAAGATCTTCAATTAGATCTTTCACTTCGTCGTGATCGGTGGGAGCAGAACACACAACAAAAAAAATCATCGTAATCGCTCTAGTCGTCTAGGGGGAGTTCAGTGACATACACAAGCACTAAAGAAATATCTAAAAGTAACAAAATAATGAATATGATAATTAAACAATTCACATACTTTTCTGTATTGAAAAATGAGTATCGTCAATTGTTTCAAGTGTAGACTAGGGCCACGGGGCCCAGAACTGAAGCCTAAAAAGCCCTAACGTAGATGAGCCTGATCAAATTTTTCATGGTATTTAATGTTGATGGATATGTATAATTTGGTCATTTTTGTTTAAATCTGTTTTATAGATGACTAGCTGCTACCTGCGGCTTCGCCCGCGTTTTCAGAGAAACCCGGTGTGCGATCGGGATTTAAAATAGCCTATATGTTAATCCAGGTCACAATCTATCTGTCTTCCAAATTTCAGATAAATCCGTTCAGCCATTCGAGCGTGAAAGAGTAACAAACATCCATACATCCATACTTACAAACTTTCGCATTTATAATAATAATAGGATAGGAATAGGATATTTGCCTATATATATCTGTAATTATATGTATTCCAGGAAGCCTTTGCGAGTGGTTGCAAGAGAATAGATTTCCACGTCCTCAAGTGGAACAATGCACGATACTTTTACGAAAAGAAGGGGGCTGTAAATTTGACTGAGACAGAGGGTTGGTGCGCGTACCGGCTGACGGGAGATGCATTATTGGAAGCAGCCAACCGTGCCAAGTAAACAGAGAGTATTTGTGTTTTTTTTAAATTAAGATTTTGGTAGATCAATAAAAAGGTAACAATAATCCCCGTGTTGGTTCGGACTCCTTTGCAGAATAGACCATCTGCTTACCGTCACTAACACCGTGACATCGTACTAGGTGGTAGAGTTTCGCAGCGACTTGCCTGGATTGATACCACCGCCTTACATATTTCTGCCTCCATAACGTCCAATGCTTGCCGTTGACGTGTTCCGGTTCGAAGGTTAAGGCAGCCGGTAAACTTAATTTTACTCGAGGCCTATTGCACGCATTTTCATACCAATGTCCTTGCAAAGTAGGCTAGTAACGGAATCTCACCAAATACCTATGGGTAATGAAACATGTAACTGATATGACAAAATTTTCCACAAGCTAGCCACCTGATTATGGTAGGTTACACTGTTAGTAACTACTTATAATTTGTTTCCACTCGTTACCAGACGCCTGGCAGGCAGGTAGGCATGCGATTGCTCTATATTCTATAGGGGGAGCTCGTGACTAACAGGAAAGTAAATTAAAAATGTAGGTAATGTAACATTCATGAAGACTGGATCCATCCCGGACGGAAATCACGGGGCTTTTTTGAAGACTGAACAAAAAAAAATAGAGATTCACTATTTAGATTTAATAATCACTATAAGAATACGGAGAAAACATATTTTAAGTTAGAGCTTCCTTCAAACTTTATTTGTACTTTTGTTTTATTATAGCCTATAGGTCGTGTTGGTCCGGGCTCCTTTGCAAAATATACCATCTGCCTTCGTGCCAGACAACTTGTAAAAGGCGAGCATAGGCTTACCGTTACAAACACCGTGAAATCTCACTAGGTTGTAGAGTTTGGCACTATCTCGCCCGGATTGGTACCACCGCCTTATCTATTCCTGGCGCCATAACGTCAGTGCTCGCCGTTGACGTGTTCCGATTGGAAGGATAAGGTAGCCGGTATCTTACTTTTGCTCGAGACCTAACATCCCAGCTTCAGGTTGGCAACGCACCATTACCACCTTTGGTGTCTCTAGGCGGCATGAATTTCTTACCATCAGGAAATTTTCAGTCGAGTTTAAAAATTGATTAGGGTTTATTTAAAAGTTTGTATTGTTTACAAACTTTTATTAATTAACCTCCAATGTATGTAACTTTTTCAGTCAGTAGATGTCTTCAACTAATTGAGCTAGGTATGGTATTGCTCTGTATTCTTTAGAAAGAGTATCTTCACGCCCATGTCCCTGAAGCGCTAGACAGAGGCACAACCAGGGCACCCACGACTAGCCGAAGACACTAGTCTCACATGTAATAGGTGACAAGGCTATCGCCTACCAGACACACATCCAATCCTGAGCAACATTTTTTTTTATTAGGAAATTAGAAAAAAAAAACACATGAATTAGCTTTTTAGAAAGAGCTCGCGAGTAAACATGTAAGTAAACATGTAGTACCTAGTAGTCATTTAGGCCAACCAAATTTAACAGGGTGAATACTTGCATCCAAGGTGGTTAGAGTTAAATTCATCAGCTGTTGTGGTAATGAAACAGGAATTTTCTTTCATTAAAAAAAACTCAAATTTTATGTAGTGGAAGTTTATTTACAAATTATATTTTTACAATTGAAGTCTACCTATCTTATCTAAATTTATATTTAAACCCCTATTATATAAATTACTTTACAACATAAAGCGACGGAATATTTAGAGACATTTGAATGACTACTGACTAGTCTGTGGTGTCACTTCGGGGAAAGGCAAGTAATTGGTATTTGCCATTCCATTAATAAACGTACTTACACGTCTCGCCTGAATGTTGCTTACGTTAATACAGAAAAAACAAAAGAAAAAATATAACAGACTTCTGGCGGTAGGGAAACATCTCAATGGAAATTTTGTTATTTGCTACTTTTTTTTAAATAATTATTATCTTCATTTATAGTTTGTATTAATAGAAAATTGATTTATATGATAGCAAATACAGAGATATACATTTTTTGTCTAATTGACCTTTTGATTGCACTGCTCTGTACGTTATAAGTGTAAATATAAAACATGTTTTTTTTTAATTTTCTCAAGTAAATAATAAATAAATAAATATCCCTGAACAAATCACACAAATTAAATCTAACCCCAAAGTAAGCAAATTATATGCTTGTGTTATGGGTGTTAGTCAATGATTCTAATACATAGAAATACTTAAATAGATACAAGAATAAATTTAATAAACACCCAGACCCGGAAATGCAGACATCTAAATGTTCATCACACAAATGCCTGCCCCCGTCGGGAATCGAACCCGAGCCTCGCGGTTGGTCGATGTAGTTAAGCGTGTACGCTAGCCACTCAACAAACGAGGCGGACAAAGTTTTCTGAATTCCATTACGATACTCAGAATGTGTCTGGCGGACCTTAATCTACGTTTATCAAGTGAGTGGTTAGAGCCTAAATTATCGTTGATAACATTTAACCAATTCATAAAAATAATACATATGCTGTAAAAGATTTAAAAAATAATATATATTTTGTATTCTAGCAATAATTTTATAAGTAGCAACAGTTCGGCGTCAACAGGTTATGAAATAAAAAAAAATTAACCTTGAGATTTAAATTAATAACGGTGAATCATACTTTTTCTATCAAGATGCGAATTATAAATGTCTAAAAGCGTAACAAACAAGAGAAAGAACGACTTGATAAAACAATTTGTATGAGATCAATTACTAAGACAATCCACTAGGAAAATGCTCGACGTTCTTAGGTAGATAAGTACATTATTTACGATAGAATTTTATGAACATGAGCATCCTAAAACTTAAGTCTAAAATTGTCCATCAGACATATTTAGAAAGAATAGTAGTGAATAGTAAATGTATTTAATTTTAGTCAATATTTTAAAATTACCTTTTTTAATTTATTCATAAATACCCACATATTAAACAAAAAACAAAGTAGTTTAAATTCTAATGTCGCATAATTTCGTTAAACAGTTGGTGGATCACAATTAATATTCTTTATTTGACCTACAATTTACTGTATTGTGTTTGTTAGGGTTTTTAATTTATTAGATTTGAGTCATAAGTTCCAAACACAATCATTCGAGAATTTTGATGGGCCACATCGGGGCGCAATAATCTGCTTAGATCGCATTCATACATTTTGTGTGAACAACGCAGACTGTCGGGCCGCAACGGAGTTGTGACAAAGTGCTGCGCCCTGACCCGACACGCTGCTATTTGTCCAAGTGTGGGCTATCTTTAAAAATACTTTTGTGAACTGCCACTTTCATTAAAATTTCACGGACTTTTAATAGTTTTTAAATAATAAAAAAGATCTTGCGTGGTAGAGTTGTCTTTTAGTTGAAAAATCATCGATCGAGATTTCAAAAGTACTTCGTAAGTGAATTAAAAAAAAATATTTTCATATCTAAGTAAACGTTTTATTTATATTTACAATGTTAAAGATTGTCGTAGTCGATTGTGATAATAATTATTTTCGGCACGGAAAAGTTCCACGTGCTCGAAATACAAGCAAAATTACTAATTTACTTTCAGCCTTATTGCCATTCCCGTTGGTCTATCTATAGGATACAACGACAAAAGTCACCGAGTCATTGCCTTTCAATAAATACGATGTTCAAATAGATTTTTTATGTAATATTACCCTCAAACAAAATTAGGATATTAGCAGCGCATAGTATAATCGAATAAAGTCACTTTTCGTAACTTCCCATTAAAAAAAAATGTGCAGTTACTGAATCTATAATAGACTTCTAATTGATGATTGTGCAGTTACCAAGTTACTTTGGGTCAAACGAAAAATGAATTTGGTTTTGATTTCATTCGATTGTCCAATGCGTATTTGCCTTATCTGAGGCAAAACATTTTAAACATTTAATCTATGAAGCACGCAACACCTTGCAATGATTGACCTTTGGCCCTATCGGCCTTGACTGCTGGAGCTTTGTCTCTTCCAATCTGTCGAGTCGTCTGCGTCTTCTACAGGTCGGCTTCTTCCCCTATAAGAGAGCACGTTTTGCTACGTTGAAGCCATTAGTTTAGCGTGTGCTGTTACATTTCTCTGATGTAGGAAACCACTGCCCTCTTCTTCTTCATTATTTCCTAGGCCATACTAGAATTAAAAAAAACACCATTAGTATTTTGTAGCTTGAACTTAATTCATCATAATAATAAAACAGAAAATTTGTAATAAAAGTAAGCCGTGGTTATAAATAAATTGGTAAAAGGGTAAATTAAATGTATTGTATGGACTCAGTGTGTAAAAATATTTTAAAGTGTTTTAGATGTTAGTTTCTTCCTTGTAAGAAACAATCGTGGACTATAGACAACTAGGTACGTCACTGTCCTGTGCCAATGGAAGATGGTCTAAAGGACTAAAACGGTGTGATATCACTTATGTTATAAACGTTACTTTTTAAGTATTAACAATTTCTGTAATTTTGCTTACCTGCAATGCGTGTAAATAATGTTGCTGCGAGTGGTAAGGTCCGTTGGAAGAGTGTGAGGAGTGCGAGGAATACGATTCATAGGCTGGTGCCGCGCTGGGCTCGCTCTTGATGTTGAAGAGTGACGGGTTGGAGAGGAAAGCCGGCGCCGCCAGGCCCAGCGGGTACTGCGCGCCCTGCCCGTGTCCGTGCGCGTGTGAGTGTGCGTGCGCGTGTCCGTGCGAGTGTGAGTGTGCGTGCGCCGCTGGCGTGCCCGCTCCGCTTATTGTTTCGCGCACCGGCTTGCTGGTGTTGTGGCCCGCCATCGACGACGTTAGAGGTAGCGGTAGTGGTACTTCGGCTATACTTGGTTTGCTTTCTACAAAATGGAGATAAAACAATGTTAACAATAAGTTTACAATTTGAAGATTATCAAATTACTTTTATTATATTATGTATTTTATCTTGATTAGTTTGCAGCTTCGTCAACACACTTACAGAACCAGCTTTTCTCTATAATAGGCAATCTATGCATTTGTTTTTATTGATGAACTATATTACCAGGTGAATTTGTTCAGTATTTGTCATTGTAGCATCAGAATCAGAATCGGTAGCGGAATCAGAAAAAAAACTGTTATTCACATAGGGTGGCTAACTTCTTTAAAGATCATCTTCTTCACCAAAATTTCCCAATATGTTTGAACTTTAACCATCTTATAAATCAACTATTTATTCTTGCTGATAGTTAATTTGTTACAAATGTTGTACTTCTCTACTAAGTATCAATAAAAAAAGACGGAAAATATAAGAGGCGAGACGGAAGGTTCGGTGTTATGATCTCCATCAAATGAAGATATGTTTTGTACATTCGAGCAATTAGCACATTCTGGTTTCAATTCAAACTGTTGTGTGCCAAGCAGGTGCGGATTTAGCCCTTCAAAAATGCTGTGATCAACTTTCCGAAACCTAGCCAAATGTGAGTCAAAGTATGATTACACTAATGAGGGCTTAAGTGCATTCGTACAAATATCTCTACAAAACATGTGACTACAAACGCCTACCCTAGGTTTTGTACAGTGTACAGTTTCGTGTGGCCGAAGCCGTTGGATGAACACCTGAAAAGCCGTTGGATGATCATCAGCCTACCGACATCAATAGATGTGAAAATATGACGTCATAACTTATTAAGATTGTGCGCATTAAGACAGTGGGAACCCCCTCTGAGTGCTAATCTAGAACTTGTATATGTACCTAGATAGGTACGAAACCTTACCGTCAACTCCAGGGGAACTCTGATCGTCCTTCTTAACGGAGTCTTGCGGTGGTTTTGCGCCATTCGCCGATTTTTTGGGCTTCCGCTTTCGTGTTTGTATTCCATCCTTTCTCATTGCTAAAGGCCTGAAAAGGAGACATTATCACATGATTATTTTTTTCTTAAACCATTCTTGCTGCTACTTATTGAACAGTAGGTACGAAATATCTGATACCCGTAAAATGCTTTCAAAGTACCTACTGTAAAGGGGTCAGCTATTTAATATAATTACTCTACTTAACCAATTATTTTAAAGTAAATCAGTAGTAACTGATTTTGTTCAAGTTTAAAGAAAGTTCCTAACTAAACACAGGTATAGGCTTTTTTGGAGTTTCTTAATATTGGATTCAGGAGCTTAGGCGTGAAACCTCTTCTTGTCTGAAAATCCGATAGTCTCCAGATTGCATCGTA
Organism: Calephelis virginiensis; assembly: GCA_002245475.1. Taxonomy (NCBI): domain Eukaryota; kingdom Metazoa; phylum Arthropoda; class Insecta; order Lepidoptera; family Riodinidae; genus Calephelis; species Calephelis virginiensis. The sequence goes on along the minus strand of NJDC01000024.1, from coordinate 144,057 downwards.
CTATTGCCGTTAGGTCTGTAGACAACAGCCCTCCTCACTACGACAGGTTCTGTGTGCATATTCACTCTTGCCATATCAAATGTTGTCTCCAATTTCAATGGTCTGTTGATACCGTTGTAGGTTTATCTATTTATAATAACACGAGCCAAGGTCGTCAACGCTAGTTTCATTATTAAAATAAAACAGGCACGTATGCGAGACTCCCATTATCTACATTATTGTAAGTAGGTAGCTTTTTTATCTATCTAATTTTAATATTTACGTTGTGCTAGATAGGTGTTACTTTTGGAGAAGGATGTAACTACCATATACCATTCACAGGTGAGTGTTGGTTGCCATCTTACCTGTTGATGCCATGCAGCTTGTAATAGAGTCCGCAGGCGTTGCAGACGGGCTCGCCGTCGTTGTTCCGTCGCCACAGCGTCGTGTTGCGCGACCCACAGTTGGTGCAGCACTGGCCGTGGCGGCGAGCGGCCGACTGTCACCGATACACAAATTATACACATACTCTTCACATATTTCAAGTCAATAAAACTTATTAATTTATTCTCAGTGTAGCTTTTAAATACCTCTTAAATATCCATCGACTACTCGAATGGTTCGCAATAGGTTTGCTAATTGATGATACCGGCGTAAAGACATTTTTTAAAGAAAAAACTTGGGTTTAAGAAAATACATTTTTGATTATTTATCTTGTAGGTAATTTTTATAAAAAACTTTTATAAAAAAAATCAAGACAACTCCTTTACATTTACAGTCACGCATTGTAAGATTTTGCATTTTAATATCCTTTTTTAATTTGATATACCTAGGTAGGTACTAATCTGACAAATACTACCCGTGTTTTAAGTACGGGTACCTACCTGCATTTGGAATGTATTAATCTTTTGTTACCAATTTGAAATTTCAATCATTGATTGGAATTTAATGAAACCAAAAGTTTGGGAACAGACTCTGTAACCTAATAGGGTACCTACCTACATATTGATCTTGCTTCGTTTCCTTGTTTTTGTATTTTTTGATGTTATCAAGCTCTAGATAATTTTAAGATACCTACCTACTTTACAAAAAAAATTTTATTAATTCTTCCTTCCACAGACAAGGTTCCATATTGATGGAAATAATTTAAAAGAGGATGCGCGATAAACAAAAAGTGCCTGAGTCGGGATTTGCAGTTCCATTATATTATTTTTCAACTGGGATCTGAGTACGTATCTGAGTAGGGGGTTAGATATTGGGATGGTTATTTTTAATTTTTTCGATGTCTATGATGAATTTGATGTTTGATTTCCACTATTGATAGTAATTAAAATAATTAAATAGATTATGAAGATAATTAATGTATACCTATCTATTATATAATAATACATTTTAAGTGTAATACTTATATTTAAATTTGAAATTTAATTAGTCTCGACTCCCAAAAATCTCATTAAATTATATTTTGAATAAAAAACGTAATTATATTAAATTTTAAACGGTACGTATCTTCAGATTTTTGTTTTTATATCTACGAAATAGAAACATTTAAAACGAATATTTCTTAAAAATTAAACAAATTAAAATGAATTAAAGATTAGCAATATTATCTGTAGTCACTTTACATAGATAATAATAATAAAAGGATTTTTATAAATGTTGATTTATTTTAATCACTTGAATTTTATTCAAAATTTGTATGAAGGGGATTAGATATAGATATGCATTCAAATTCTAATAGTTATGTTAATAGCTAAGTACCTAGGTACAAAGAATAATTGAAGCTTCCGTAGACATGACAAAAGGTAAGTACGCACCTTTAAATTATAGACCGTCTAAACTTTCTGCTTTTTTTTGCCGTTTGCACTACACAAAAACATATAAGTACAAAAACTTTTGTCAACATCATACTTTAAGTATTGGGTATGTGCCTAATACTAAACAACTGCTATACTATATATTAGCATGTACTTTTATTTTTTCTGCCACACTTTATACAGCTTAAAAAGGGTAACCTACTAATTAGATGTTTTTTTTGTAGGTAATGCAAATTAGCTAACTGCGTGCTGACTTACCTACTACCTCTTTACCTATATACTTATCCCCTTACTTCACTTAATTTTTTGTTAGCAAAAGGGAAGTTACACACCAGATCAGCGGGCGCGTAAGTTTTATTAGAAATGGGGTTAGTTTAGAGTTAGAGATATACAAAAATAGTTGGATACCAAACAGTTACCTATTCTATTACTATTGCTATTGAACACATTGCAAAAAAAAATATAGGTATAGCAAGAAATATTATTTAGCGTATTTTAGTTATTTTATAATATTTAAAATACACCACATTACAATCACATGCTTTAATGTTGAAACTACTTAGGTACGTCTAATTTACTACCTAGGTATATGAAAACTTATAGACATCAAACAAGACACTATTAGTAAGTAGAAGATCCAAACCTACATCGATACTACACCGAGCTGATAATGGAATAAAACATATTTTATAGTCAAGTAAGTAGGTATATTAGCGAACATACTAAAAGTGGATTGCCTAAACAAATCCTGGATCGAATATTTTGAATTATGTAAAAATTAAGGTTTTTTATGTTTAATTTTTTTTCAGACAAACCTGTATATAAACATTAATATTGCATAAAATTGCACATATATTGATATATTTTTTTTCTTTTATCCGATCCCGTGAAAGTAACTAGCATCGACAATTGTCTGTTTATACCTGGAAAACCAGATAAATAACAGGCAAACCAACTTCCGCAACTCCGTCTTAACCCTACTTATAGCCTGAATAAAATCTCAATATTGCTCCAATGAATGAATAAAAAACGTTTTATAGAATAAAAAAAAATGTCCAGGATTTTTTAGGCAACCCATTTTTAATGTATTTTCTGATTTACTAAATTCGCTATAAAAACGGTTTCATCCTATTATCAGCTCAGTGTAGGTCGACCTTAATTCGGATCTTGGACTATATAATAATACCGTACCTATTTAAACAATTCTGATCATTTCTATTTGGTGTGAGTAAGTATACCTACTTACTTACCTATTGACAGACATACAGCATTTATAGATAGTAACAGTAAGTGGTAATGAAAGATCAATGTTATACCTAAGTAGGTAGGTACACTTATCTCACAGCTACTGGTGTCTTCGACAGAATGTAACTTTATCTTTACTGAATCGGTTATTACAAAACATTATATGTTACTTCCGGTTGAGGTAGGTAGGTACTCAATCCTTTTTAGTTTCTTTATTAAATTAATTAAGAATCAAGACTTTCTGCCGTTTCTTCCAGCATTGAGATAAAATTACAAAATAAATTGTTGACTACAAGTAGGTTTCATAAAAGCAATCAATTATAAAATAAACATAAACAATATTCAGAAAAATCATTATCCATTGTGAATGCTCTGGCAGAGTTGGTACCTATGTCTCAATAGTCAATGTTATAAGTAGATGTAAATAGGTATTTGTTGTTTTTGAAGTCACGCTCTAGTTGCGCAGCCCCAAAAGCTAATCAATTAATAAACAGAGCTATCACAAGTGACAGTGGCTTATCGCAACCAATTACACACGGCTAAACAATATTCAACCTTACTCCCATGCGGATAGTTCGCAGTGATAACAGAGTAAGGACAAAATAAATAAGAATAATGTTAGATTATATTAAATTGATACAAACATTGCAATGTACAAATTTAGTAGCAGCGAATTCCCGTCACCATGTTCTATAAGACAGTAGCTGATAAGGGGAAGATAAGAGGCACGCTCTACCGCGCTACAAGTGAGCATGCGCTTAGCCAATGACAGAAAGCGGGCGGAGTCTCTGCCCCGTGCCTGCTGGTCCGCGCTGGCGAGCTCGGAGCCGGCTCCCGCCTCGCCAATCCGGTTCCGACACTTTCCCGACTGAGGATGCTCACGTACGAGACACTTTTTATAGGTTCAAATGACGTTAGCCAAAATTACATTTAAGTCTGCAATCCTACAAGATATAGGAAGAGGCTGAGTGTATTTATTTTCTGCCATTATACGGAATTACTCGCCTTTTAGAAATCTTGTCAAATTTGACATTTCTACAACTGAAATGTTACTAGATGGCGTTGTAACCAAATTGCAAACGGCATCTAGACATTAAAACGCTCAGCTCTCAGATTCTACAAAAGCCATTTGTATTTTTAGTGAAAAATACAAAAGATTGTGCAATTGAATTGAACCTTAAAAAGTCTGTCGTATGCGTGCACGCTACCAGTCTCAAAGTCTGCGTGAACACAGAATTTGAGTGGCTCTGGTGAAGGCCATCCTTGAAATACGCGGAAGGCGACGGGAACACGCCGCAACTAAACAAGAGAGCAGGGCAGATGCCGAAGTGGGGAGCGGTAGCGTGTAGTTCTGACACCAGGGAAGGTTAAAATAAATAAGAAAACGCGTGCGTGAAGGCGGGGAGAGGCGGAGGAAACATGCACTAGTCTACACGCCACCGACTCACCTTTTTCATGCCCCTGGCCATGCCCTCGACACTCATCCATCTTTGCACGGAGCCGTCCTTATAGAAGCGGGTGAGAAGCTCGGCGTCGGCACCTGTTCGCAAACAGACGGTTACTGGTGGATGTAAGGGCACTCACCAGCCGCTTGCTCGGCTTGACCAGCGGACGGTTGACGCCGTTGATCTTGTGGTAGAGGCCGCAGGCGTTGCACAGGTAGTGGCCGGTGGAGTCGCGGCGCCAGAGCGGCGTATTGTTGGCGCCGCAGTTGACGCACTCGCGCCCCTCCTCGTACGGCTCCAGGACGCCATCTGCACGCCCACCACACGTCACCCTACTACATCAACCCACCAAGCTGCAGATCTTGGTTTTATCCTATTTTTATAGCCAATTGCCAGCTGTGGCGTTTCCATAGAATTCCTCCTTGGGTCTTTAATTTTTCAGAAGTTATGCATTTAGTTATTTTAGTTTGTGGGTAGTGATGATGACCACCAACCATCAGATGATTTCCCAATTTTTTTTATTCTCTTTAAACAGAATGACTAATCTAATTTGGCAAGTAATGTGTGATGAACTTGTTCACATGGTGCTTACTGCTTTCATTCAGCTAAAACGCCGTATTGTTAGACGACCTGAACTCCGGTAATGCAAAACACCTACTTTAATAGGCTGTTGTGATAACCACAATATCAGACTTCCACTACCACAATATGTACCCTAGATCCTCAACATATAGGCTACTGATACCCTCTCTTTCCTGCCGTTATAGTTTTGTTATACCGACTAGATAAGATGGATCCAATTTGTTCGTCCTAATAGTCATACCTATATAACACATACCCACTTCGCTTCAGGACTATAGACTATTTAAAATTTCGATAGGTAAAAAATATACAAAAAGCACACAAACGAGAACCAGTAGTCACCCTGACTACAAAAGCTGACCGTACTTGCCTTAGCACTGAAATAGATACACATATTCTCTGTTGGTTTTACTCTGAATATACTTAAAAATCTGTTTGTATGTTGAGATTTTTGAAATAAAGTAGGAAGCTATATGCATCTAGGTATAATATAAAAATTGTAAATCTGAACATCAATCTTATAGGTATGGTAATCTGAACGAAATTATCCAAGTAAAACGTTTGTATTTGTATTTGTTTGTATTTGTATCAAGTATTTGGACCTTTTATTATTACACCAATCGACCCAGCGAACATTGTATCGCTATAGCTTCTAAAAGTTTATATGGATTAAAGAATTGTTTTTTTTCTATTTTCTATGCGATTAACTCGGATTTTTTGTTCATAAAAATAACCTTCCCCTGACAATAACCCTCACAACAAAAAAATAATTAATTTGTCCATCCATTCTGGCGTGATGCGATGACCATACGAAAAGGGGATTCATTTTTATATAACTATTAAATTAAAAAATTAAAAATCCACCGACACAAGTACTTAATTTCCCTTTAAAAAGTAAAAAAAATCGGTTAATCTCCCCGATTTCACACCCACAACTTTTAAACGGATCGACCGATTTTCATCAAACATGTCTTAAAAGTAAAAACACTCGCACATAAGTTTCCTTTAATACAAAAAAAAACTAAATTGAAATCACTGCAGCAGCTGCAGCTGCTTCCGTTCGGGAGTTAAGATACCACAGACAGACAGACACATCAAAGTTATAACACCCCTCTTTTTGGGTCGGGGGTTAATAATACGATGTCTAAACTAGTAGGACGACGAAACCTAACTAGTCGGAAGTCGAAAAAGCATAGTAATCACAAGAAAGGTTTGGATCAAGCATACTTTAGGATTCTTTCGATCCCGATATAGCAAGCTCCGTCCCTTATTCAATTGTGTAATTATGTAAAATGAATATAAATTCAGATACACAATTAAGTTTCATTTTAAAATGTTTGCGAGTGTGATTTTATTATTAATGCATTTAAAACTTTTAATTACCCTTTGCCAGGAAATCGTAGTAATCATAATTTTTAGTAGGTATTAATGATAATTTTACAAGTAGAATATTAATTAATGTGTTATGTTGCTTATTCAATGTTAATCAGTGTCTAGAACGTCCAAATTTAAAATAAATTTAACATAATTTTATAAATACTAGCGGTTGCACCCTGCTTCTGGTGGATTGCTTGCATGTTTAATTCAATCCTATTAATATTATAAATGCGAAAGTTTGTATGTATGTATGTATGGATGTTTGTTACTCTTTCACGACCGAATGGCTGAATGGATTTGTCTGAAATTTGGAACACGAATAGATCGTGACTTGGATTAACATATAGGCTACTTTTTATCTCATTCACACAATGGGTTCCTGTGAAAACGCGGGCGAAGCCGCAGGCAACAGCTAGTTATAATTATATAGAAATATTCACTTACACTGTAACTAATACAAAGAACATTCATAGCCCGGTGAAGTTGTAAAAACCTCGCGGTTAGCAACATATTAGCCACTTCAAAAAAAAGAGCATTTTTATTAGATATTTGTTAATTCTGGTTTAAGTTTTACTATCAAATTACAAAATAAGGTTTAGAAATATCTACTCCCATAACTATAATATATATATATCTAAATTTCGTTGTCAGGAGTTTGATGTGCCATATTCCGGTACTAGGAGTAGCTGGTTTACTTGCATGAGACAGGACTAAACGTCCCCGCCACAGTACATTACACCGATAACATCTATGGTGTTATAGATCATGGTTTGGCACTATGGCATAAGAAAAACCGAGTGCTTGTTCGTTTTCTTATCACTGATATTGTGGTTATGTGCGAGACGAACTCGCCCTTTTAGGGTTCCATATTAGCAAGCATAGATTAAGGTATTTATTGATATTGAGAGTAAAAATATCACATAATACAATTATCTTAAACAAGTTGGTTTGTCAAAGTATTTGCATTAACGTCAAAGTCATGTTTGTAGTTTTTGCAAATGTCCTTGGTCCTATATACCTACCTATATCTCAAAAACTGCTGGCTACATTTTACTTAAACTAAGTAGTTTTTGTTTGATTAATAGGTATGTATGTGTAGATGTTTTGTACATATTTAGGATTGACCAAAAATATTTTTGGTGTCAGTTCCAGACTGCTTTGGTATCATGGTGTTAGTTATTAAGGGCTTTTAGTCAACTGATCCCGCTCCAAAGTTATCCCACGGGGTGAGTTGACTAAATAATTAATTTTATTTTTTTTTGGTTTGTCAACTGATCCCACTGAAAAAAGTTATTAAACTCTTTCAAAACAGCTTGACTGTTTCTTATGAATTTTTGGGTGTATATAGGGTAGTACTAAAAATAGGTTAACATTTTTTTTGTATTCCTAAATGTTAAATGAGGTCCATTTTTTTAGTATTTCGAGCAATTTTTTTATGGTTTGGCATTAAGAAATATACAATCCAAAATCTTTACTCATCGACCAACACCTAGTTTTAATTTATTAATAATGTTTGTTAAATAATCACATGAGTTGACAATGGAAAAATAAAATTTTAACTTTTAATAGTAACTGTTAATAGTTGTTAGTGCGGACGAAGTTCCCCGAGGCAGCAGATTTTCGGATAAAAATCGTAAAGCGGTTTACAGAATTCATCTACCTATCAAATTTCAACTGTCAGATATAATAGTGGAATAAAGTGGCTATAACTAATCGAACACATGGGTTCCGTTTTTTCGCCATTCGACTACGGAACTCTAAAACAACAATACTTAATCAGTATATTATGTACATACAAAAATAAATCCCCTTTTCAAGTGGTCGTCGCATAAAGTCTGAACGGATAGACCGATTTTGTTTATTCTTTTTTGTTGTGTTAGTTATTGTCAGAAAAAGAATCTTATGACAAAGAAAAACCGGTAAAACTTCAGGAAACATTGGAAAAACAATGCTTCTATCTATACTAACTCTTAGTATCTGTTCATATAAAGCAATACGAAGTTTGCCGGATCGGTTTGTACATAATATTTACTGTCCAGTTTCATTAATGGAATCGAGGGCGATGTGTCTTATCTCACAATATCGTGCTTCCACTAACACAGGACTAAGTTTACTCATGACGAGTGCTGACAGACCATTCTTACAAAGTTGATAATCCCTTATCAGTTCCTAGAAGGTCTGAAACAATAACAAGCGCTGACAATGGCCACTTGCTGGATGTATCCACGCTAACTTGGACTCTATCGCTTATCGGTTATCCGGCACGATAGCACTGCATCTGTTTGCTAACCCAAATCCATTAATTTGTTGTCCATTACTTTTGCTATCTATCAAACTATTTGTACGTTTGATTATTCTACTCGGCTACAATTTCAAATGTATAGAATAAACTTTAACGCTTGTGGTTATACTCATTTAATAGTTTTAACTGAATTCATGTTGTTGGAATAAAAACTCCTTTAGCTTTTATTAATAATTATTTACAGGTTAAGTTAGTTTTGGTTAGTTAAAGATTTGTACATGTAGGTACAGCAAAACTGTTTAAATTATGTGCTTCGACTATTTTCGTCAAGCTACGAAATCCGAATGTATTTTAAAATATCTATAATACCTATATAGAGTTGTTATTAGAAAATGAATCATTTCGATTAAATTTAGATTAGGACAGTAAATTTAAAAATAAAACTGGGTATAAAGTGTAAAAAGTGTACAGCCGAAGCGCATAATTTAAATACCTAGTGGTACGTAGGTTACATTTCCTTTTTAACGAAGATAGATTAACAGGAATGTATATGCTCGACTCCCATATTTTTTTATGTATGCTAGTAGGTTTCTCTGCCATATCTGAATTGATATGGAAAACTCCAAGTTGGTCACATTTAAATTGAGAAAAATATTTTTTTTGTGTACTTAGGTTATACAGTTTTATTTCACGTAAATAACGTTTTCTTTTACAATTAAGTCAGTTTAAAGGTGTTTCCAGAAAATACAAAATGTCTTTTATGTTAGCTACTTATTGTTATAATATTCCCATGAAATATTTTATACTATGCAATAATTAAGCATAAAATAACAACGATATAGATAAATATTCAAACAATGACG
>NJDC01000024.1:118995-134210 GCA_002245475.1 Calephelis virginiensis | reverse complement strand
TAATTAATCGTTTCGATTAAATTTAGATTAGGACAGCAAATTTAAAAAAAAAATAAAACTGTTATAGTGTAAAAAGAGTAAAAAGTGTAAAGCCGAAGCGCATAATTTAAATACCTAGTGGTACGTAGATTACATTTTGTTTTTAACGAAGATAGATAAACAGGAATGTATATGTTCGACTTCCATATTTTTTATGTATGCTAGTAGGTTTCTCTGCCATATCTGAACTGATATGAAAAACTCCAAGTTGGTCACATTTAAATTGCGGAAAATAACATTTTTTGTGTACTTGGTCATACAGTTTTATTTCACGTAAATAATGTTTTCTTATATGATTAAGTCAGTTTAAAGGTGTTTCCAGAAAATACAAAATGTCTTTTATGTTAGCTAGGTACTTATTGTTATAATATTCCCATTAAATATTTTATACTATGCAATAATTAAGCATAAAATAACAACGATATAGATAAATATTCAAACAATGACGTATATCAATCACATGTTGTTGTTATTACAGTATCGGCGCTGGATATTGCGACAATCTGTGGTTTGGGATTTTGTCACGACTGAAATGTTTATAGATAACAGTAGTTTCCTTGTGCTCTAGGAAAATCAATATGATCTAAATTGATGGGTCATCAAGAGTTTACTAACCCTAACGAAACGTTTTATTATTAAAAAGTTACAAAACATTTCAAACATTTCCAGTTTCATGCAAGAAACAGTATTATGAAAAATATAGGTTATCTGTCATTCTATCGTAAAACATAATTGTTTTATGAAATATAAATCTTTTACAATATAATCTAGTCTTGCAAGTTTCCATTAAATTGAGTAAACTGCTGCCATCTTTCTTTGCTCAACTCTGAATTCCACGAGCAAGTTGCTGGGACTCTACTACCACATGTGCCTAGTGTAGCCATAGAAACGTATTGTAATATAAAGTCTACTGGGTCGTCTATCAGGGATAAAATTAAAAACCAATTACAGTAGTGGTATTTAAATTATGCGCTTCGGCTATGTGAGTCAAGCTTCGGAAATCCGAATGAATTTAAAGGATATCTATATAGAGTTGTTATTACATAATTAATCATTTCGCTTAAATATAGATTAAGTCAGCCAATTTAAAAATAAAAGTATAAAGTGTAAAAAGTGTAAAGCCGAAGCGCATAATTTAAATAGTAGTTTTACCAAATAAATGGAGTGATTGCTGTTGAAGACTTAGATATATAATTATGGTTCAACATGAATTTGTTGAAATATGTCTATAAATGTTCGAACCCTTACAGAGTATTCATGGGAAACGTTGCTGAAATCCCTTTGATTGAAAACGAAATAATCTATAGGGGCTTGTTCCTTTTTCATAGGTTTCAAAGGATCGCGACGATATGTTAACACTTTTAGAATACCCAACTTACTAAAGAAATGAAAAAAAATTGTCTCTTATACCTAAGTGTTAATTGTTGTGAAGCTATTGACACGTGTAAATTTATAACCTTTATTCAATTAAATACACTAGTCTCCTTAAATATTTTATGTTTAATATAATATGATTAAACTGTACTTAAAGTACAGAGAAGTAAATTTTAGCAAAATTAAAATTCTCTTGCCAAAAATTAATGCCAAACGAGAGAGTACTATGTACAGCGCAATACATTTTTGTTTGTTAATCTCTCATTAATGATGAGGTTGTCAACATTAACAAAAAATATATGATAAAACTAATATGGGACCATTTCGGAATTATGACATTTTTTTTATAAAAAAGAACCAACAAAGTCGATTTGGTAATAGCCGAATGATCGCGTAACAAACATAAATCGCATAAAAAAACAAAAATATAAATTGAGAACCTCCTCCTTTTCAAACTCAAACTCAAACTCAAAATCTATTTATTCACATGGATCTATCTATACAAAGATTCTTGTGACGCGTCTATATATTTCTAAAAACTACCACCGGATCGGAACGCGGCCACACACTGAGAAGATCCGGCGAAAGAAACTCAGCAGGCTTGTCTTTTTTTCTTGTAAATAAAATTTACAAAAGTATATTACATTTCATTAATTTGTAGAGATTGTATGAGGAGCAATTAATCCCAAGCATTTCTGTCTTCTAAATATTCTGATATGTTATAATAACCTTTACCATACAGCTTAGATTTAATACATTTTTTTAAATTTATTTAATGGTTAATCTTTAATATGCTTGGGAAGTTTATTGTAAAAACGTATAAATTGGTCCATGAAAGAATAACTGATTCTGTGGAGACGAGACTAATGCACAGCACGATTGTTTTTATTCCTCGTGTTTACCGCATGTACATCATAATTTTTCTTAAACGAATTTATATTTTTTTGGACGTATAAGTTTTCAAATTATTGAGAGGTCACCGTTAGAATATTTATTTCTTTAAACTTTTCTCTGAGGGAATATCTTGGGCCTAAGTTATAAATTGCCCGTATAGCTCTCTTTTGCAAGACCAATATTGTGTTTATCTCAGTTGAGTTTCCCCAGAGAAGGAGGAACTAAAGGAACTGATTAAAAAAAATTGCAAAATTAGTCCATCCGTTAAAACGTGATGCGAAAAGACAAAGGTGGGCCGGTTCGCTAGTTACATATATTATGTTAGTCTGCCCAAGTTCTACTTAAAGAAATCCTATCAAGTGAGCTCACAAAAATAACAAACATAAATCGTGTTGTCAAAATAAAGAAAAGTAAGTAAGAAAATAAATATGTATTTTCACGCCCATATTCCCTAAGAGGTAGGCAGAGGCAAAACCAGGGCACCCACGACTAGCCGAAGACACTAAGTATCACAATGTGATAGGTGGCAAGCCTATCGTCAACCGGGCACATATCCAATCCCGAGCAAGGTTTTTTGTATTAGACAATTGGAAAAAACAACTTTCTTTTTGTTGCCCGACCCGGGAATCGAACCCGCGACCTCATGCAGTCAAGTCCGACAGCTAAACCGCTGATAAGTCCCAAGTAGAATTCGGTAAACAAAGTGTCATCGTGTAATAGATAGTTGACGTCAATGAAACCGCGGTATATGGTGAATCACACGTTGGTCTTTACAGCTAACTGCTGATATGTGCCATTGTTTTGATGTTTCGATAGCCACATTAGTTCATCCTGCGACATCTTTCGCTCTAACGGACAAGAGACTTGGTGACTAGGACTGGGTGGTAGAGTTTCGCAGCAACTCGTCCGGATTGGTACCACTCTTACCTATTCCTGCCGCTACAACGTCAACGTTTGTCAACGGCAAACGTTGACGTTGTAGCGGCTTGGAGGGTAAGGTAGCCGGTAAACTTACTTTTGCTTTAGGCGTAAGATCCCGGCCTCAGGTTGGCAACGCATCATTACCACCTTTGGTGTCTCTAAGCAGCGTGAATTTCTTACCATCAGGAAATCCGTCTCATTTTGCCTTCCAATATCATAAAAAAAACAAGAATCTTATATACATACGTTAATCAAGAGAAGTCAGTGCTATGCACTCATTCACGCAGAATATCACAAATTTCTTAACAAATAGGATTTTACAGTTTATTGCATACTAGCGGACCGCCCGGCTTCGCACGGGTATAAAATATACATATAAACCTTTCTCTTCAATCACTTTATCTATTAAAAAAACCGCATCAAAATCCGTTGCGTAGTTTTAAAGATTGAAGCATACAAAGGGTCATAGGGACAGAGGAAGCGCCTTTTATACTATGTAGTTAAGGATATAGCCGAGTATTAACTCAAGAAGCTTTATTACTCTACTAAACATCATTAACATCATTGGTGCTTTCACATACAGTGCCCATGACATTTTATACAGACATTTTTGCTTGTTTTCCTATTTAATACTTCCAATATTTTCTATCTCTTTACAAAATGTCAAATATTCCGTTAAAGTCTGTTTGCTAGTCAAGATCAAGTGCAAGGTGATTTAATAATAAGTTGAATTTAAAATAAACTGTAAATAAAACAAATGTTGATAAACTGGCTGCTGCCCAGCGGGGCCTTCGTAATAGCCACGGTAATTGCCCCCTGCCAGCTGATTATGTTATTATTATCTTCAAACATTTTGATAACTAAGTACTTTGTTGAAAATTTTGGCGGGATCGAGGGAAAAGATTATTACAATTATTGAGCTTCGAGTATAGTAGTACCATTTAAATTTTGCGCTTCGACTATATTCGTCAAGCTTTGGAATTTCGAATGTATTTTAAAGATATATAGAGTTGTTATTACATAATTAATCATTTCGCTTAAATTTAGATTAGGTTAGCCAATTTAAAAATAAAAGTATAAAGTGTAAAAAGTGTAAAGCGGAAGCGCATGATTTAAATAGTAGTCATATACATATCTTAAAGACATACATGTTTTGACGACACCAAATTTCATTCGATGAGCTTGGGTAAGGACCTTTTTACCTAAACCCCGACTTGACTTACTATGGCGTCTTTTTACTGTTGAATAATTTAAACTCGATTATATTGAAACTGATAGGTTAATACAATTTCATTAAATATGACTAATGGCAGATACTTACGCCCATGCCAAATCTTTAATACCATTATAGCTATGTGCAAAGCCAAAAGTTCTGATATAGCAGACAAGTCAACCAATGATTAGTAAAGTTTTGACAAATTATCTTCACGCTCATATCCCCGAAGAGGCAGGCAGAGGTACAACCAAGGCTTCCACGACTAGCCGAAGACACTAAGTCCCACAATGTGATAGGTGGCAAGCCTATCGCCCACCGGGCACATTTCCAATCCCAACCAATATTTTTTTTGTTTTTTTTTGTTGGCCGACCCGGGATTCGAACCCGGGACCTCATGCAGTCAAGTCCAACACCCGGACCGCTAGACCACAGAGGCGACACAGAGGTTAGTCTATGTTTCTTTATGATATTGGAAGGCAAATAAGCAGACGGATTTCCAGATGGTAAGAAATTCACGCCGCCTAGAGATCCAAAAGTTGGTAACAGTGCGCTTCCAAACTGAGGCCGGGATGAAAGTAAGTATACCGGCTACCTTATCCTCCGAACCGAAATACGTCAACGGCAAGCACAGATGTTACGGCGGCAGGAATAGATAAGCAGTGGTACCAATCCGGGAGTTTGGCACTAGGTCTGGGTGTTTATTAAGTTTTTTATGGTATAGCTTTAAGTATTGTTATGTATAAGAATCGTTAAGTAACCCTATAACACAATTATATAATTTGCTTACTTTGGGGAGTAGATTCAATTTGTGTCACTTGTCTAGGGGATATTCCAATTCATTCAGTGTCGATGACACTAAATGGGGAGTTGTAATAAATGGTCGAGTCATTCGTTAAGTGATGTAATTAGCAGATCTGTACATCCATACTAAAATACGAAACTCTCAAGTTTATCTGTAACTCTATCGTGGCTAAATTGCTGAATCGCTTAAGACTCAGTTTTATACGCATCTATAAATCCGAGTTCAAACATTGACACTTTATTTAAATAACTAGCTGCTACCTGCGGCTTCGCCCGCGTTTTCACAGAAACCCGGCGTGCGATCGGGATTAAAAATAGCCTATATCTTAATCCAGGTCACAATCTATCTGTCTCCCAAATTTCAGACAATTCCGTTCAGCCATTCGAGCGTGAAAGAGTAACAAACATCCATACATCCATACTTACAAACTTTCGCATTTATAATATTAATAGGATCTACGCCCGTACTTTCATTTGTTTGTAAAAGTTTGCTTGTGAAAATTTGTAAGTATGAAAATCTACTTTACGTTGACGAAGTCGCTGCTAAACACCTAGTATGTAATAAGACTGACAGATATAGTAATAAAACTAAATATGTACATGATAATCTTATTGTTACACATGATATATAGGATACAGGAACCCAGAAGAAAAATTGTTGTGACCTGCGTTACAGAACCCTTCGGAACCTACTCCTGGCATCAGTCTCTTACAGAAAGGGTTATTGAAGGCATAAACTTGATATTTGCAAAATTTTGAGGTATACCCATTTGTGCAGAGTTAAAAAAAAAATATATATATATTTATTACTAATTTTTTTGTCCGTTTGTCTCTTCCTCTATTCACTTTTAATGCATAATCTCCTGAACTGATTGTTGCCAAATTTTGTGTAGTAGTAGCTTATTGCCCGGGTCAATATTTGGGATACCTATCACTGCGGGAAAAACCTTTCATCCTGATCAACAACCAGGAAAGGCATTTTAACTTGAGTAGGAAGCTGCAAACAACAGCTCGTTACGAATAAACACAAATGATTTTCCCTTATAATAATAGAGTACGTGATGTCAACTACCTATTTATTTCGCAACATATTTTAATTGTGTATCTATAGGACATAACTACCCGCGTTAACGGGTTAGAAAGGAATTAAAAATTTCGTCACGGGACTTGAATCCTCAGTAGCTCAATTGGTTAGAGCATTCGTCGGCTTGAGACGAAAGGTTACAGGTTCAAATCCTGTCTGGGGCGAAATTTTTTCTTTCTTTAAAATTTATAGAATACCTATTTATTTATTAAATACTTTCCTATCCAAATGAAAATAATTATCTATTTATTGATTGGTGTTATTAGGTTCTTCAGTATTGTTAGTATATGGATCTCCCCAATTTAAAAATGTTTACATTTAACATTTTTAATAAAATTATTAAACTATAAGGTAGCACTGACGCATTCACAAATTTATATTTACGATATGAATATTTTATAAAATATTTACTTAGTTTTATAAAAACTGAAATGATTTTAGCTACATTAAATTACAAGTATAATGATGTAAAGAAGTTGTGCATTTTTTAATATAAGTAAACATTTTTTTAGATTTGAAAGAAAAAAATACACCCGATATTAGTATGTAAGTAAGAATATCTTGGGTAGATGAAACAGCAACAACTTTGTGCTGGTCGGTTTGGTCCGAGATATCACCCACGTTTTGGCAAGGTCAGTGACACGACTTTACTCTTTACCGAGGTACTTTAATATCATGTCACTTGTAAAATTACAAGTTCAAATTTTAAAAACTTTTATACTTATGACTTTGGCGTTATAATAATTTAGCCTTTTTATTATAACTCATTCTTTTTTTTATGATATTGGAAGGCAAACAAGCAGACGGATTTCCTGATGTTAAGAAATACACGCCGCCTAGAGACACCAAAGGTGGTAATGGTGCGTTGCCGGCCGGGATGTTAGGCCTCGAGCAAAAGTAAGTTTACCGGCTACCTTACCCTCCGAACCGGAACACGTCATGACGTTATGGCGGTAGGAATAGGTAAGGCGGTGGTACCAATCCGGGCGAGTCGCTTCTAAACTGTACCACCTAGTCAGATGTCACAGTGTTAGTGACGGTAAGCCTATGCTCGCCTTTTACGAGCTGCCTGGCAGGAAGGCAGATGGTCTATTCTACAAAGGCGCCTGGACCAACACGGGGTAAATGCTAATGCTATTGTATTTTATCAAGACACTCAAATATACTTATTCAGAAAGCTAAGTATATACACTTAGACCATACAGTGTATACCTGTTATAGATAAATATAGCGCGTCTATATTATAAGTCTAACTTTATGACGCGTCTATATAATTCTAACTAGGTATTGGGTGTATTATAAATAAAATAAATGTCCCTGGACAACTTATACAAATTTATTTATTCCCAATGTTAGCGAAACTAATAATAATCTTGGGTAATGGGTGTTAGTAGTTACATGATACTAATAAATAGAAACAAAAATGAGTTTAACAAATAGAGATACAGTTATTTAGATACTCATTCACAAATGTCTGACCCTGTCACGAATCGCACCAGAGCCTCACCGATGGCCAATGGAGTTAGATGCGTGTGCTAGGCCCTTTATCAACGAGGTGGTGCGATACTGTTATTCTATATACATTTTTAGATTTACTCAAGAGGTATACAGGCCATGGGTGGCAAATGAAGAAGCACAGTTAATGTAATCTTAAATATTTATGTAATGGGCTCTTTTCACAATGTCCTATAGTAGTGGTGCTTTAAAATTTACCGAATTTTAGTGCAGATGAAGGTTATAAAATTTTACCAGACTTATTATAAACATTTGTGTTTCTAAATTGCAATTAAGTGTACAACTATATTTTATGTAAGATCTTCTAGAACAAAATAATGAATCTAATTAACTTGTAGTTAAATTATCGTAAGTCATATCATATTATATCGCTATTATGTATTGGACAAAAGCTCACACAGGTGGCCTTATCGCCACCGAGCGATCTCAGTCCGATAAGTTTTTAGTAAAGTTATATTGAAGTCTAGAACAGAGTAAAACCAACAGAATTCCTAAATCTATTATGATGTGAGCTATATATCTGTTGACAGAATTATACAAAAAATAACACAAAGGTAAAAGCAAGGGGAAATGACTTACCATAAGCGGGTGGCCGTTGTAGAGCGTCGTATGGTGCGCACCACGATCCCATGACCATGTTCTGGCCGTACAGTCCCCCGGCCACGGAGCCTACACCGCTCACTCCTCCGACACCACCACTGCCTGAAAGGTAAGCGAGACATTTAGTTAGGGAAACCTCACTTTCTTCATGTTTTGATATGGTAGGATCACAATCGTCTACCATTAAGAAAATATAATAAAAATGAATTTCTTGTCACAATTTTTGATAAACACCAGCCTTCTTTAAGTCACCTTGTAACCTTGCAACGTATTGAAAGAACAAGTGTAGGATGACAGGATATTTATCGCAGCGGTTTACAAATTGTGTTTAATCGCGATAGCAATTAACGGTTTATATCATGGACCTGATAGGTCTCCTACTTCCAGCTATTGTGGCACATATATTATATTATATTATTGTGGCATAATATAGGTAGTGGCACGATGACTAGAGTCATAAATCACAAGATTCATAGTCATTATCATGATAATAATTAAAGGGATAGGGGATCTACATACATGAATTTTCTCATATACTTACTAAGAAGTCCAAATCATAAGTTCATAACACAAAGTTGTCAATCTATTCGAATTAATCCAAAACAGTGTATTAAGATTTTTTTTTATAGTTCAATAATTTTAATAAATAAATATTATAGCTGCTTTTTCGACAATACAAAACTTTAAGATGTGCTCATGAATTTTAAAATTTCGGATTTCAAATATCTTATTATAATTTATACTGAAACAATAAATAAACAAAGTTATCTAACCTGCAAGTAATGCAAAGTTTTGCAACCAGGATTCAGATAAAGCTAAGTCCATGTTAGAGGTTGTCTAGGCGACCCGACGGTCAGAGGTCACGGTGTTGACTGACTGACCGGCCGAACGCAGGACGCGGCTGCCGCTTATCGCTACTGATTCACAAGCTTATCCTTATGCTGTGTTTACACACGCGACAGCTTACTGAGACATTTTCTCAATTTAGTTAACAAATATCCACTACACTGATAAAGCAGTTTGCTCAAGATTTTGAGTTAATGTTTTTTTATCGCTTTATTGTTTATGTCAGAAGCGCTTTGTAAGTAAAAAAAAAATTACTATCATTCAAGATTAACAGAACAAGTAGGTAACAGCTTTATTCACTTTATTTAGATTTTTCTAAATCATCACCTTTGTGGTCTAGCGGTTCAGTTATTGGACTTGAATGCATGAGGTCCCGGGTTCGAATCCCGGGTCGGGCAACAAAAAGGAAATTGGGTTTTTCCAATTTTCTAATAAAACATTTTTTTTCTCGGGATTGGATATGTGCCCGGTTGGCGATAGGCTTGCTAACTATCACTTTGTGGGACAGTATCTTCGGCTAATCGTGGCCCGTGGGTGCCTTGGTTATACCTCTGCCTACCTCTGCATTAGTGGATTATACAAGAAGAAAAATAAGCTGGCTTTGAATATCAAAAATAGTAATAATGAACGAAGGGTTAACTGACCACCCAGTAGTCAGAGGCACAAGCAGAACATCCACGTCTAGTACTAGGTATTTAGTCCTACAATATAACAGGTGGCAAACCTATAGCACTTATTCAACCCCCTGCAAAGTTGTTTTTAGAAGAAAATTGTAAAAACAGGACAACCAGATAATCGAAACGGCAGCTATGCCATTCAGTACGATAGAAATGACACTAATATCGTCGATTTCCTCCTTCTCGATTGAAGACAATTTGCCGAATTTGTATAAATTTAAAACATTTTAAATCTATAGTTTTGTTTAAAAATATTAAAGGATATAAATTGTACGTGTTAAAAACTATGCTCGAACATATTAGTTTTGTATATAACTACTGATAATAAATTGCGTCTGATATTGTTAAATATATTTATTATTATCAGTTGACTCACATATATGTCCTTTGTTTCGTTTCGATACCTTCAAAGATTATGAAATATATCTTTTTATGTTGAAGTTCGTCAAATGTTTACTTATTAATTTTGATAGGTTTTGTGACATGTAACACGAATTTTGTGAACACAAATATAACGGTGCAATAATTGCATGTAGGGCTATTTAAGTTATGTTTTTAAGGTTTTGTGAAATCGCCTAATCGCCTAACATTAACCTCAATATAAACATATATCGAAGACCTTAAAAACAAACTTGTCGAAAACAATGTGGTAATCCCGTAAGGGGAAAATTATATCGAATATTCTGGGAACGTGTGATATTGATTCATCATTGACGACAGATTTACGATGTAATATGATTAATTATTGCCATTGTTTTATTAAGGTCAACGCTATTCACTATTTATTTATTTGAAATATCTATCAGTGCATACAGTACTCAATGTGCATTCTTCATATTTTCATCATCGGCGCTTAGTAAAACTTTCGACTACATATTTTTAAATGAAGTACGTTCGGTATTTTTATTTTAGCACTTGCCCTGTGCTTGGGATAAATTTTCTATAAATTTGAGACGAAAGGTTACAGGTTCAAATCCTGTCTGGGGCGAATTTTTTTCTTTCTTTAAAAATTTATAGAGAAGTACGTTCTGTTTTACGTATCACTTAATTTTTTTAAAGTGTTCTTGCAAGTGTTTCTGCGTTTAAAAATATCAATATACTTTCACGGTTGGCTCAATATTACCACCACCCTCTATCAGCGAACGTAACTCAAGGATGCACCGAAATATCAAAAACTATTGGACCTATTTCTATTATTTGAAGTTTATGTATTTATTCCTTTAGTAACAATGAAAAGATCCGCAGTTGACATAACAAAATATTGGCGTAGAAGATGGGACGACCCCATCGCCAGCCTTTAGAATAGTCTAGTTATTCAAATTGCTGGATTACTTTACTCGATCTGATTAGCATCACGGTCTTGTCAATAAGAGGGTTATCCTTCCTATATGGGTTTTGAGAATTTTGATGTGTTATTTACATTAGGCGTAGTTGTAGATACAAAAACGGTTGAAGTCACTGTATTTGAAGGTGTCATATGTTATCGACTTGTGACTGGACTGTATTGCAAAGGCACTAGATACTTCTATTATTTTCCCTCATTACTGCACTTAATTGATATTAACACTGTCACACAACACACTAAAACAGCATGCTTAGGCGAATAGGCCTACACACTATATAAGGGAATGATAGTTAACTGAAAATGAACTGAATTCTAAGCAGTCACAGTGTTTCGGGAATCGAGCCAATTGCAAGTAAAAGTATGAAATGATACGAATACTTTTTCGTATTGGCGAGGCCGTTTGATGTGCACTATTAAACCTAAAACCACTAAACTATATTAATAAACCTGTCCAACATCATCAGTCTGTCTACCCCAAGATACTGTAAAAATTTGAAATCACGAGTCTATTAGGGTTGTGGGTATGCACATCGTACCCACTACGGTGGATCGACTTTGCTATTAATATAGTATAATATGTACTATTATAAAATATATATTACAATGTTGTTCAAGAATAAATACAATACGAGTGCCTACTACAAGGGGATGTCTGCACTGCATTTTAGGTAAGTTCCGCTGGAAATCCTCCTTAGTAAGCGATAAAGTTAGCACTAGTTAATAAGCGGTAGGATTTCAACGCTACGCATACCATGTCTCGCGTATTTACTCGTATCGTGTACATATTTATTAATATCCGGAAATTTGTCTACTCGATTGCCATTCAATTATACCACAAGAAAAAAATTTGCTACCAATAATTATTTTCAGAGAAAGTTAGTAGAATATGAGTCTATGTAATATGACAATTTAAACTCTCCTTTGATATGAAATTTTAACGAAACGCCAGTTTTCGCTTAACTCAATAAGAATTTGAGTTTTTTGAGTTTGCGTTTTGATAAGATCTCTTTCTCACAAAATGCAAGCTTACGTACGTACGTACGTGTTCTGTGCATTAGTACCGAAGTTACTCTGTGGTATGCAAAAAATGCATCTTTACAATCATCTGTAATTGCAGGACTAGTTAAACGAACAAATTGATTTTCTCAGTTCTCTGTAGGCAACAAAATGCAAAACGTAAGATTGACCGATGGAGTGTACCTAAATTCTCTTCAGTAAAGAAGTTTACCGGCTTCTTTACTCAAGCTGAGAGATAAAACGGTAAAGAGTAAGCTTATGGCACCCTCAATAACTCAGTTGGTGGTACTTATTCGTTCGTCGTAAAACTTACCACCTAGTTGAATATCGTCTAGCAAATTTTAGTTAAATTTTGATAATGTCTTTGTTTTTCAATACTTAAACCAGTATTTTTTTGCTGATTGTATAAATGTGAACTGACCGTATGTGTCGTGGTGCGTCGCGTGGTGGTGGTGCCATGTCTGATGAGGCGCGAAATGCGCAGCGTACTGCTGAAGACGGCCGCTGCCTGCGACGTATCCGAGTCCGTAGCCCTCTGCGCAGTCGCCGCCGCCGTACGCGCCGCTCGCTCCCCCGCTGCCGCCGAACATTGTGTCTCTACCCTATCGCACCTATTGACACGCTTCTTGTTCTTCTATCACGCAGCGAGCATTATTCCAACCTAAAAAAGAAGTTGTAAGCAACTGAGAAAACATTGTTACATTTTCAAGATTTTTTTTAATAAAGTATAAACTATATGTATAATGTATCCACAAATGCAGTAATTACCTACTAGTACATCAGATTTTATCTAATTTCCGTTTAGCTAAGATAACATGCTTTCTTTAGAAACCAAAGATTTTAGCTGTGGTTTGCCAATATCGAAGTGCAACATTATACTGTATGCATTGTCATTTAGAGAAGAGAGAGATAGATGTCAATGCTAATGTAGTGCTACATTACTGTAATAAAGTCTTTTTTCTGCCATAATTGTTCTTCAATCACAAGTCCATTTCTATAAATGCATGATTAAGACTTTTTAGGTCCCACAATGTAAGGAATTCTCCATTTTTAAATATGAAGTACTACATGTTCAGTAAGTAAGTGATTACCTAGTCGTTAAGTGACTATAGATTGTGAAATTCTTATTTTAACAAGATGTTATACCTGCACACACACACATACACACAAATACACACATACACATACTAGCGGCCCGCCCCGGCTTCACACGGCTATAAAATATACATATAAACCTTCCTCTTCAATCACTTTATCTAAAAAAAACCGATTTAAGCATACAAAGGGACACAGGGACAGAGAAAGCGATTTTGTTTTATACTATGTAGTGAAACACCTATTCACACTAAGTGCTTGCAGACCTGTCTACTCTTTTCATAAAACTCTGTATAGGTAGTCATTATACCTACAGTTATTAACCATTAGTTTTTGTCTGTTAGATAGGAATGAAGGAAAGTTTGTTGATAGAAGTGTGTTTAACAAAACACACTTTTGACATCTTTATGTAAGTAGGTATATGGTAAAGGTAAAGGTGCGTCTGCGTGTTTGTTGTAAGTAAGTACACCGTCAAGCTAAAGAAAACATAACAGTGTTTAATATGTACTCAGATATAAATCAGTAGACAAAGCTAAGTCGGAAATGGAACGAAGCTATTACTGTAAAGGGTTAAAGCCGTGCCTTATCTTGATAATAGCGATGTTGTTGTTTTACTTCCATATTTAATGTCCGCGTTTGTGCGACATATACATGGTCAGTAACCGATTATGATCTTTTCTACATAACCTTGACACAAGGGTTATTAATTTTTATTTAAGCAATATATATAAAAGGAATTTGAATGGATTATGTGAAGTAGCGCTCCTTTTGTTCGAGGGGTCTTTGGTCCCATATAACTTGGATATTTTATGTAAGTTATGTAAAATTAAAAAGATCCATTGCAGTCAGAGCTCTAGAAATTGCCTTCAAATAGCATGTTTTGTATAAAATTTACATAACAAAGTTTGATTTATTTTAAAATTAAACATGACTTTTTTTAAAAAAAGTAATGTGAGCATGAAGTGGGGATTTATTTTACAATATTAAGGACCGCTTGCACGTTCGTAGGTTAAATTTAATATGAATTAAACTGTCAAATTTAACTCGAGTTAAAAGCAAACTCAGAGTTAAATACATAACCTAGGAACGTGCAAGTGAAAGATAAAATTTGTGGAAACTACTGGCTGTTTAGTAAACTTGTGGAAATTTTGTCTCAAGTGTACAGGTATGAATGACTATACTTTAACAATGATTTTGTTAAAGTAAAAAAAAATAGTAATTTAAAAGTATATTCATGTCCATATTCCGAAGAGGAAGGCAAAGGCACAACCAAAGCACCCACGAACAGTCGAAGACACGTAAACCCACAACGTAATAGGTGGCAAGCCTATCGTCAACGGGTACATATCCATTCCAGGCAACGTTACTTTTATTATAAAATCTAAAATACACATTTTTTGTGTTGTCTTTTCCGATTTGAGGATCCAGCTCCTGAGTCCGAGCCCAAGTCCGACGCCACACCGCTAGACCGCTGAAGCGGTTGTTAGCCATTTAATATTTTAATTTAATAATACAATTTGCTCTGCAAGATTTCTACGTTAAAATGATTAATTCAGTATTCTCCGAAATTAACGAGTTGCAACCAATGACCACAATAAATTCTTCGTTGTTGAAAGTAAAAATTAAAAATGTTTGATTTTAATTTAGGAATGTGAATTCGAAGTTAAAAATTTAAAAAGTGGTAGAAACGTAATCACCAGTTTTGAAAACGATATGTTTAACTTATTGAATTAGGCCATGCGATACAACGCACATAGAGATAGTTGCGTGTGCGCAGGCAGATATAGCACG
>NJDC01000024.1:104715-118255 GCA_002245475.1 Calephelis virginiensis | reverse complement strand
GATGACTAATTAAAATTAATTGAAATTGATATCAAATTTCATGCAAATTTCTACTTGACTAATGGCTAAATACTAACGTGAAGGCCAAAACTTAAAGAAAGAAGAAAGAATTTAATTTGATATTATTATAGTGTGTAACACGGTGTAAAAACACTAAATAAAGACAATACCAGGTTGAACCTTAAAGTACTTTAGTCTATGTTTATCTCAGATCAATAACTTTTTTATTGTTTATTATAAGGCCGGTTTAATAGCTTATATTGAAGTTACATCATGGTTTACGGAATTTGATGTTTATATAGGAGACCAAGAATAAGAATTTATCGCCTCTGTGGTCTAGCGGTTCTGGTGTTGGACTTGACTGCATGAGGTCCTAGATTCGAATTCCGGGTCGGGAAATAAAAAAAATTGTTTTCCCAATTTACTAACAAAAAAATCTTGCTCGGGATTGGATATGTGCCCGGTTGGCGATAGACTTGCCACCTATCACATTGTCGGATTAGTGTCTTCGGCTAGTCGTGGGTGCCCTGGTTGTGTTTCTGCCTAACTCTTCGGGGATAAGTTACTTTATTAAGAATAATAAAACACATATACAAAATCACAAGAAATTTATTTTTAATAATTATTTAAATATTCTATAAAATATAGTAGCAGTAAAAGAGTAGGTATACATATTTAACGGACTTTTTATTTTTCGCAATTGGAAAAAAATATATTTTGTCACTTTACTGAGCGGTCGGTTACCTACTCCAGTTGATTCCTACGAGTTAATGTATTTCTGACAAATGCTATCAGCTATCACCTTTAAAACGAATGTGCCTTAAAAAACGCAACAAAAACAGTAGTGCTCAGCCAGATGGAGTGCGACGGCGGCTAATTGATGGCGGCGGGGCTCTCGCGGCACCATGTGCTTCATTTGTTGCCATTAGCGCGCCGGCAGTGTAGTGTTATCTAATATCGTTATATGTTTTCATCATTCCGAAAACACAGAAAAAATACATTATAACCTATCAACTTCACATTTACGGTTACCTGTGCTGTGCTTCCACTATTTTTTGATTTTTTTTATAATGTAGGCCCGAAAAACTTAACCTATACTTAAATTTTCACAAGTTATTGTGAATTTGAAATTAGAATTAGAGTAGTTTATTTCACGTATACCATAGAAAATGCACTTGTGATGTGTCGCTATAATACTAAATCTATCACCGGATCGGAACGGGGCCTCACACTGAAAAGACCCAGCACGAAGCTCAGCGGGCTTCTCTTTTCTCCTCAATTTAAAATATGTATACAATAATCATAGTGATGATATGTTATGTTCAAAAGAGATTGGCATGAGGAGCAACTAATTCCAAGCGCTTTCATCTGCTAGGTAATGTTCAGCAATGGTATTTTTTTCATATAATTTCAATTTGACACATTTCCTAAATTTATTAATGTAAGAATAAATCTCTAATTTATACAGATTTAAATATATTTTCAATTATAATTTATTACGCATTGACAGTTTTAAGTGTATGCTTACTTAGTTATTTATTATATTTTATTAAATTTTGGGCCAATTTACATAATATGTGCGTGATTAGTTCATGAAAAAAAAAGTATGATAATGAAAACACACAGGATAAAGAATTCAAGGCATCACTTGCACGCTGTAGATTTGCTAAATAAAACGGGTGAGATAATGACGGTACAACCACAGGTGATAATAGCAATTCAAGTCAGATCTGGTGAACATTATGGCAACACTGGGCAGATATTTGTTGCAGAATAATCAAGATAATGCAAGAATAATAATGCAAGAGAACGAGAGTAACCGACATAGTTCAGAGAGTTAGCAAGCTGAAGTGGCAATGGGCAGGCCACATTGCTCGCAGAACCGACAACCGCTGGGGAAGAAAGGTTCTCGAGTGACGGCCCCGCACCGGAGGACGTCGTGTTGGACGACCTCTCACCCGGTGGACTGATGATCTGGTCAAAGTCGCGGGGAGTCGCTGGATACAAGCGGCTGGTGACCGTAACTTGTGGCGCTCTTTGGGGGAGGCCTATCTCCAGCAGTGGACATTCTCCGGGTAATGACGATGTAGATGATGAATCATAGTCGTGCCCATCACAATAGAATATGCAACAAATTTATTTCCAAGTTGGTTATTTTTTTACAAGCACCTAAATCATTTCTGACGAACTAAGATCAGCATACGTGAAACTTAATAAACTTAAATCACCTATATTAGAGGTGTTTGAGTCATAAATCAGTGAATCCGAAACCCCCCGCGTCCTTGTTATACCCCAGGTGTTCTGCAGCGGCGTTCCGCGCGTGCCGAACGTTCATCACCTCACGGTAGTGATGTAACTCCAATGAAGTTATTTCTTGAGTGACTCCAGGCTTTTAGATTTGTCCCCAAACATTTCATTCGAATTTTAACGTGTTGTTGCTATTGCCATATTTTTGTTTTCATATTTTTTGTACATCTGTGTTATAGCCCCATTATTAAGTTATTGTTTATAGGTGAAAGTTATCTGTATCAGATATAGTGTTTTTGCAACAATAAGTTTAACAGATGAGTTACTTGTATCATTAACATCTTGACTAGTAGTGTATGTGTTTTCTTACAACTAGCTGGGTTACTCTTGAACCATGATTAATGAAATATTGGAAATTGGAATAGAGCAGTGGTACCCAAACGGTCGATCGCGATCGACCGGTAGATCATGAGAGGTTTCATGGTCGATCTTAGAGGTTATGCCAGTTAGTACCTACAAGATTTTATTTTCGAATTTCTAATAAGTATTTTTATCCACAAATGTTTGTAAATAGTAAGAAACTATGTAAAACTGCTAATAATTTTTAATTACTTATAATAACAACATAAAAATAAATGATAATATAAATACGTGTTATTATTACTAAAAGCTAATAAAAAAATTAGATAAAAATAAAGCTGTCGATCTTAAACCCTTAACTTTTTCTCAAGTCGATCTTCACAGCAAAAAATATAGGCACCACTGGAATAGGGTATGTAATTTTTACATACCAAAATATTGGCAATTAGTATATTCATACAATTATTAACATTTAGTTAATACTTAATAGTAAACAATAAACTAGAATCTACTTGAATTTGTTTATAACTAAATGTTAATAATCCGCTAGAACTGTGTTCAAAAGTACCTACAATGACATATACGATTTCAATTTACAATTCACATGATACCGAGATTTAACAGTAACCCTAAGTAAATTAAAAAAAAAACTCGTATTTGAGTTATCTTGAACACTTGCATAAATGTCTAAAGATATTTAATCTGTTTGTAATGCTTTGTATTAGGTCAGAAAGCTATTCGTATTCCCTATAAGTACACACATTTTCATAAGTGATATTTTGAATTTATTCCTTCAATCTGAGTGAGTGAGTCACATCATGAAAGAGCTTGATTCACTCAAACAAAATCGGAGACAATCCACATCACTAGCTAACCCCGTTCCGCACGTGTCGGCAGCGAGCGGTGGCGTGATCTATCGACTAAAGATGGTAAATTCGGATATGTTTCTATTCAGTATTAACCAAGATCAGTTGACACCTTATATTTATCGTCGCGCTAACGTTCTAATTGGGAAATAAATAAATGGTATTCTTTCTGTGATTAGAATCAGACTAAAATTACTCTCTTTAAATAACTTGAAGCTTTTTATGTTAAAAGATAGAAACGAGCGGAAAAACTACCAACACATCTAGAGAAACTGTCGCACATTGGATAACCTTGGCGAAAAACAACAAAAAGTGACTGACATTTTTTTTAAAACAGTGCGTCTGTTTATCAGTCATTTTTTAGTAATTAGTAAACAACATATAGGGACACTATATTTGACGACGTGTCATTAACACTATAGGTAAACAGATAAACTTTAAATCAATATGTTTACTTTTACTTACTGTACTTTTAGCGAATTCTCATTAAAAATAAATTAAATTATATAACGAATTAACAACCTCAAACTAAAACATTTTTTTTCTTTTTTCTTTGTATGATTTGATAAGTCTACTTATATTACAAATTAAAAACCATAAAATATCATTTTTTTAATTTAAGAATAAGCTCTAAGAAAAGCATCGTACGATTACATAAAATTTAAATAAAAAAAATGATAAATAAAACGATAGCTTAGGTAGGCCCACTCTCCGTCGCATACTTTATTTACATTTAAAGGAACAAAATGGTAATTATATCATTAAAATTACAATAATTATTATTGTAAAAAAAATCTGATCCTATAAATTAGATAAACTAGACAGACGACAACTTCATACTGTAGATCGTCGTTAGATATGTAGGGTCTATATAAACGACATTATTTTTGCATTTATGTGGTTTATTTTACTATGACGATTGAGTTACTGTTCGTCGTATTAGTCCTGGTCCCCTGTATATAATATAAATTCTACTTCCCTGCAATGCAGACCAATAACATTACTGATACTGGAACATGTTTTGCTTTGCAATTTTTACTTTTAATTTTTTCCTGTCCCAATTTGTTTGTGCACGGACGTGTTCCGGTCCGTAAAGTAAAGTGGCCGGTAGACTTGCACATAAGAGTCCTAACACCCTTGATACAGGACGGCGATGCACCTATAACATCTATGACGTCTATAGGACACAGTAATATCTACCACCAAGAGAGCCGTGTACCTACTAGTACCTACTCAGTCTTATCACATTAAAATATGGATATTAGTATTATGTTTTTTTATAATTACTCTCCTCACTAGACCTACTTATAACCCTTATGCTGTTTCTAAGTCGTAGTTATCTTTAACCATCAGGAGAGCCAGGTGCTTAAAACATTTCAATAAATTCATAAAAAAATACAACAATTACATAATACGAGTGACAAAGGCTGTAGAATTGAGGACCGTAAGCGGATCATATTATATGTAACTCTAAATTAAAGCTATTGAACCCTCGTGATACCAGCGCTTGACCTAGAAATAGGGGTCTATTATATGAGTTCATTGGAAAACGTTTACCTATTTGGAAATTGAATTTAAGGTATAACAAGTTATCCGTGAGTTGTGTCGATGACTGGTAAGAGAGTTAAATACGTTGGAAACATCTATGAAGCCGCAAGCACTGACCAGTTATCCTATATGTTTTGTGTTCGCTATAGGCCATACTGCGCTAGTAGGTAACCAGTCCAGCCACTTACACCAGCAGTGAGCCAGGCCGGATACAGTAATGAAAACTAGTTGTTCTTGTTCAAGCTCGTTCAAACGCATCATGGAAATGGCCGACTCTGCCTCTGGTCGTAGCGACTTAATCACATAGAATGTTATTATGTAAGTAATGGTCTAAGATCCGGCATTAAAATAAATATACCCTCATGTGTTCATTGAATGAAATAGTATTTTATAGGCAGATTTCAATGTCGTAAACGTAAGTGAACAACCTCTGCCAGCATATAGGGTATATTTATTTTAATGCCGGATCTTAGACTATAACACTCATGTCACATGAAAAGGAAGAACATTAAACTTTGCACGAACATCTATCGACTGCTCGAAGCTAAGTCGAATCATAGCGTTACTGCCCACACCTGTTATGTAAAGATTATGTATCATCATTATATTTCGGGGTACGCGAGCTTATTAAAATAATTTCGATATTTAATATTTGTTTCATTTTGTAATTTCATTTTGCATTTGTTTCCTGCACATGTATAGATTTCTGGGTCTGGTGTGTTTTTTAAATTTATTTATGAATTTATATGTTTTGACATCCATGAGACACGAATAGAATTTGCTTAATTTGAGGCTAAATCCAATTTATAAGTATAATTTGACAAAGAATATTTATTTATTTGTTTGTTTTATATATTAGATAGATATAGTGGTATATATTACTTACTCTGGAGTGACATCAATGATTCATTTAAGTCCAGAGATATTTATTTATCCACTTCTTTATTTTTTTAGATTTCTAAGAACTTCATAATATGCAGCTTCGGATTTTTGTTAAACTTTCAGGCATTTAAGCAATTGCTGTTGCATGTACTTATTGATAAGTTAACATGTATTTCCTTCGGTTAGCTTTAATTTAAAATTAATTTAAGTCGTTTGATTTATAAAAAACAAAAATAATTATTCTTTTCTCCTTGATGTATCCCAAACGCTCTATGGTACCTACTATTAAAATTATGATATTGTGTAGGTCGTAGGATATCATAAATACGCATGTGTGTATGATATACGTGTATTATGTAGGATACAATGTCTTATTATTAGCGAAGATAAAGACATTATATTTTAATACAACAAGAGCAAAGCGCATGAGAACGTACGGACCTACATGTAACGGTACTCTCAAATGTAAATTTACATCACAAAGACGGCTTCTTTTAAAATAAATTAATTATTTTTTATGCAAATTAAAGGTTTTAATTAACATTTGAATCACATTTTTGGTAACGTCTCAACCTTGTTACGCTGAGCCACTGTTCAAGTAGCAATCGCTAATTATATTTTAAATGTTTGTAACTGT
The DNA here is from genome assembly GCA_002245475.1 of Calephelis virginiensis. NCBI lineage: Eukaryota > Metazoa > Arthropoda > Insecta > Lepidoptera > Riodinidae > Calephelis > Calephelis virginiensis. Next base: position 111,715 of record NJDC01000024.1, on the reverse strand, counting down.
GCAATTATAAATAACAACTATTGCCAAGGATTTCGTTAATATTAATCACATATAATCAATTTAAGCGGCACTTACGGAGCGATAACCGAAAATGGAATTATTATGGTAATGACCATAATAAGGAGCATGTTTAAGTTACTAAAGTTAATGAGCTAGCTAAAACACTATTTTCAGATAAGCCGTGCAATTCCCAGCACTAGCGTATTGCACGTAACACATTCAGGTCGAATTCAAAATCATCATTTTAGTGGATTATTACACTAATCCTATTTAAAGAATTCTCAAACGGGGTTTTCACGGATATTGCGTCAACGGTTTCATGAGGAGGGTATAAAAAAGTTTTCAACTATTTATGTTACCGATCACAACTGCTTTTTAAATAAAATAGTGATTAAAAAAACCTTCATTGTGAACAGTATAAAGTTCTCAGAGTCTGATAAATTTTTTAATTCGAAATTCATGTGTTTAAATAATGTTGTTATTTTTTAAAAAAAACTTACAATGAGTAATTGCAAAGCTTAAACACTTGTCACTTTGTAGTCATCCTTCTAGTGGCTTTGTAGTTCTCCTCTTCCATCATGAATATGCTAAAGCTGGTCATTTTGTTCCAGTTTTTTATGCGGAGTACTTGATAACTGATAAAAAAAAGGAAAAAAGAAAACCAAAAACGCAAATAAGTAACTAAAGATTTTACTCGTCGTGTGGAATGTTTGCAACCTCCTCCATTTAAATTACCACGTGTGTATATATACGTACATGAGTCTGAGATGGTGATTTCTTTTAGCTGTGTATTGACATCCAACCAAACCTAAAATGTTATTTTTTTTGTAATAAATTATAAACAAATATCACTGGACAAGATTTATTAAACTGAATCTAAATTATAATATGTTTATGTTATGGGTGTTTTAAATTTTAATACATAGGAATACATACGTACATACCAGAATTAATATTAATAAACCCAAACACAAAAATGCAGACATTTTTTTTGTTCCGTGCACAAATTCTTGTATGATTAATTAATGTAGAATTTGGTAAAAGTTAGGTACCATATTTTTATGAGAAAACAATCTGTAATCACACAATTAATAAGTTGAAATACTTACACTCAAATTTTGAAATACTGCTATTGTATTTATATGCCTACTATAAATATTCTATAAAACTTTTTTTGGTTTCTTTATACCAATTCCATTTAGCGTTAAAATAAATGTAAGTAAATAAACTAACCTCAGAAACGGAGTAGGTATAACGGAAAAAAGTTTCATATTTTTTTTGCATATTGACCTAAAGAAATATGAATTGAACTGACAGCTGCAACAGCAGTTACCCACAATAAAAATAACGACATAATTAACGCAATCATTTAAGTCGTAGACGTTTTTATGTGAAAAAAAAAAACATAAAACACTACACACGTGAGTTTATACTTTGTAACGCAAATTCGCTAGCGCAGGGTTTCCAAAAACTATGGGTCGCAACCCACTGGTGGGTCGCAATAGAATAATGAGTGGGCCCTGCCTGTATATAGCCTGAATAACACACCACCCTACCGATAACACACCACACGACCGACACTTTAATTACTTATTATTTTGATGTAGCTATTTAATTAAGACTTAATTAAATAAATACATAATTTTTAACATTATAAAAAATGAGTTCAACCTTAGTCCTCTATTCATATTGGTAACAATGAAATGTCCTAGAGGTGGGTCCCGAGTTTGGGAACTTTTTTAGATGGGTCGTAACCCAAACAACTTTAGGAACCGCTGCACTAGCGATTATCATATTTTGTAAAAAAACTTGAACAGCGCCTCTACTGGTAAGTGTAAGAACTAAATTCCAGACCATTACAATAATGGGTACCTACCAGCTTCCACTAGCTTTCACTCGCGTCCCAAAGTATGTTTTTTACGAATTTTAGTCTGTGTTATTCTGATGTATAAAACAATATAATTGTAAGGTTTTTACTAAATCTGTTCAGTAGCATTAAAAGAGTAACAAATATTAACTCTCACAAACTTTCGCATTAATAATATATTAATAACAATAAATCGATAAATATGTAATTTTCTGAACATCAATTAAAGCAACTCATAGTAAAGGTTCAGAAATCAAGGTAGGTACTTAGTCAACGACAATAGGTACTTATAAATTTACTTAAAGTACTGAATTTAGAAACGTACCTAGTAATAAATGTGTATGTGTTTATTTAATGAAAAATGCTTAAATATTTTACATTTATTTATTCTCATTTCATACACATTTTATACTATTTCATTGATTTGAATAATATGTTGAAGGGGTTTATTTAAATTTATTAATGAGGATGGAGAATACGCTGTAATATATTTAGCACTTAGGTACTCGGTGTCAGGCCTCGATAAATTAATACGGGGCACTTTATTCCACTTTTATATTTCAGAAATATTTTATATTTATATAAGAAATATGTAAATTTTTGGCGAATTAAAAATGTTCTATTATAATTTACCACGTATTTTTACGAATTTAGAAATGCAAAGTTCATGTATTCAAAATTGTTTTTCCGCGACGTATTTTTCAAAGCGTGTGATTTGTGAGACAAATAGACGATTGCGGTTTTCATGTACGAAAGACATGCATGACGTGTAGTTATTTTCAAAATGTATTCGTGTTTAAATTAGAGCATAAACAAAATCAAGATTGTAAATTCAAGCATGAATGTCATATTTAAATATAAAAAAATCAAAAGTAGAAGAAGCACATTTGCAATGTTTTTTTTTTTCAAAAAAGGTGGAAAACATATTTTCGACTTCTATGTATTTTTATGTATGTTAATCGATTTTTCCGTCAATTCTGAAATAATTTTATTAATGATTTATTTATTTGAAAGAACAAACGAATCCCAGAAAAACTAAGAAAATATTTAATTTTTGCGCACGTAAACGAATTAAGTAAATTTATAAATAAATAATAATAAATAAATAAAGTAGTTTTTGCAGTTTCGCTGCGCTTAAATTGTTTATCGAATCTATATAGATTTTAAAAATTTTGAAAACAAATAATCTGAATATTATCATAATATGTGATTTAAATGAACGTAATGTAGTGTTGCCATAAAGTAAGTACTAAATTTCATTTTACAGTTGTTTTTTGAGAAAAAAATTGCGTAAAATTCACCAACGTTTATTTTGGTATATTATTCGAATTAATCAAATTTATGACTTTTCTTACATTCGAACAAACCACGTTGCGGACACATTCAACGTGTGACCAGCCGTAGGTATCATACGGTAATAGGACGACTGTTCAGGCTGTAGTTGGGCTGTAGCCACCATCGACCACGACGCGAGATAACCCGCTCGCCATCGCCTGCCATCTTCGCAGTCAGATTCATGTGGTGCATTAGTGGCTTGCGTGCCGACCGTCACTATACCCCAAAATTATTGGCCAGTGAAATTACTTTATATTATTATTTTATGTCCCATCTCAGCTTCATGTTAATATAAAATACTTGGTGATTTGCATGTTTTATGTAGACCCGTTTGCCAGTTAGATAGGTACATAGTGATGGGTCATGGGGATCGCACCTTTTGTTTAGTTCTGTTTGTATCTAGGTGCTGTATAAACCAATCATTTAATTATTAACAAAATTTATAAACATGACAATGAATTCTTAAATATAGTTTTACAGACTTTTATTTTCAGGGCATTATGTATATGTTTATTTATAACTGTACTTTATATTTATTACGCTAATCGGTGGATTTTTATTGTTTAAAAATATATAGAAAAAAAATACACACACAGATAAAAGATCGTTATTAATATCCGCAATAAAATAACAATATACTTAGTAATTGTAATTATGATTATTAAATTAGTAGGCACGTCATTTCAGCTTATACGGTCTTTACCTATAATTACTCCCAAAAAATCATTTTCCATATTTGTGTGTGTATTGGAAGGCAAACTGGCGTACTACTGAAATGTAAAACAGAGAATCATACAATTGACTACGGATATGGATTAACTACTTTATCTAAAACTATTTTTAGAGGAAGAAGGAAATTGAAGAAATAGTAGCACTTATTAAAATAAGGTTTGTAACACACTGACGATAACACGTTACCCCTAACACGAGATTATCACGAGTTTCAAAACTTCGCTTATTACTTTTGAAATCAATTGGAAATCGATGTCAGAGGCCGTAACTAAGAAGTTTGAATTATGACATGTCTCTATTAAATACGAGCAAGAAGTGGTTTTGACGAGAAGCAAATACACGGCAAATGTCCAATGAATAATTGATTTGATAAGTGCACTCTGTGTCTGACCTAGGGCAAGCGGCGCAGGCGCATATAGAAGCACTTGGGAGTCTGGCGGCCGCGCGGCGCCGCCGGCAACACTTCTCAGTAGGGCTGCCAATTCTGAGATTGTTGAATAAGGACAAAGCAGAAAAAATGCACGATGCCATGAGCATGAGCAAAGGTCGTTATTTTGGGGATTTTGTTTGGTCATTAGATTATAACAAACAGAAGTATGAAAAATTTAACCTTTATAAATGATTCGTCAGTGCTGGCATACTTACAATCTTCATGTTTTAATTCGGAGTACATATTGCATTCAAAATGTGTAATGTAAATTACATGTTTTCTTTAAAATTTGTGAAAAATTTAAAATAAAATATCTTAAAATCACTAACGCATTTCAGCCTAAGTTGGCAAAGTATAATTTCCACAGTGGGTGTATCTAGGCTCCCTAAAAACAGAAAATGTATTTCCTTCACTGTTTTCAGATCCCACAAAAACATTTTAAGATAGCATAATCCTTGTTTCTGCCATGTATTCTGCTACTTGACGTAGTCATAATATTTTTACAAAACCAGGTCTTAGGCTCATACCTCGTTATTATCACTTAAGTTATAATTTAGATATAATAAGAAGAATGTAATTTTAAAACTCAATACCAGAGAGGTGGCAACCCTGTTCAGTGGTGACGTGTTCCTGTATCTGGTATCGCACTCGATAATCAATCAATGCCCCCCGACCCCTCTCACAGATATTTCTAAACAATTATGGCGCTTCAAAGATTTACACAGATTGAGCTGATCCACTCGATTGATAGACGCTTTTAGTGTTTAAGGATTAGTCTGAGGCTATCAATATTATTATGTATTTATAGGGAAAATGTTTTTGGTCGTATCGAGCGTTCTTTGGTTTTTTTTCCTATGATAAGAAAAACAACGCCGCCTAGAGACACCAAAGGTGGTAATGGTGCGTTGAAAACCTGAGGACGGGATTATAGGGCTCGAGCAAAAATAAGTTTACCGACTACCTTACCCTCCGAACCAAAACACGTCAACGGCAAGCATTGGACGTTAAGGCGGCAGGAACAGGCAAGACGGTAGTACCAATCCGGGCGAGTCGCTACGAAACTCTACTACCTATTTTCCACCACCACTATCACCTACTATCACCATACTTTACTTTACTTTAGTTTACTTTACTTTACTTTACTTTACTTTAGTTTACTTTACTTTACTTTAGTTTACTTTACTTTTCACTATAATTTATCTATCTGCCACCTATTGGTCGGTTAAACTTAAACATTTGCGTGTCCGACATACAGTACAGCAAATAATTACAAATTTTCAGGTTTAACCTCGATAGGCTTATCCCCGTGTTGGTTCGGGCTCCTTTGCAGAATAGACCATCTGCCTTCCTGTGCCAGGCAGCTCGTAATAGGCGAGCATAGGCTTACCGTCACTAACACCGTGAAATTTGACAAGGTGGTAGAGTTTCTCGCCCTGATTGGTACCACCTCCTTAACTATTCCTGTCGCCATAACGTTAGCGTTTGCCGTTGACGTGACCCGGCTTGGAGGATAAAGTAGCCGGTATCTTTGCTCGAGGCTTAACATCCCGGCTTAAGGTTGGCAACGCACCATTACCACCTTTGGTGTCTCTACTTGGCATGAATTCCTTACTATCAGGAAATCCATCTGCTGAAGGCAAACTCTTCTAAAATCAAAAAAAAATATATATATTTTAATGAACGAACAATATCTGATTATGCTTACTTCTAAAAGACATAAAACGTAAGACAGGTGTTAATTAGTATAATATATCTACCTACAATGAATTCGAAAAAGGTAGGTGTATTGTTTTATTATAAGTATTTATAAATCTATTGTCATTATAATCCTTACTAAAGTTATAAATCAAACATTCACTTTGTACCTGGATAGGTGGAACTTAGGAAGGATTTTTGCGATACACTTTTTTATTTTAACTAATAATCGCCCATTGGTCGATATTCGACCATAATAAAATTTAATATATTGTTGATAAGAACGCCATCTTCATTTGTCAAGACCAACTATTTTGTTTCCAAACTTTTTAGTGCGCCATCTGTTATTTTTTATCGTTATCGTCAACATATTTGTTTGTGTGTGTGTGTCAAATGCATGGTAGTGTGGGTAATGTTTTATTTATTGATTTAATGTACTTTATAAGCATTATTATTGAAAAATATTAGCGTTGTGCACTTCTACACATAAACTATAAGTGTGTCAAATTTTATGCTCCTGCGTCCGCGCAATTTTCGTAAAAAGAGTCCAAAATTTTGGCATCACGTACCTATTTATATATAGATAATACCGCCAAATATTACACACTCCTTAATATTAACATAGATGACAAAATATTTGAATGTTGAATCGTTAAGTTGCGGTCAATTATTATTTGTATTTACTTACACAAATAGTTTTGCTACTTTTACATGGTCTTTGTATTTTAACAGCAGTTTTATAAGAAAAAAAAAATAAGAAATACGTTAGCAACTAAAATTTATGTCCTGTTTATAAATCATGTAATTCTATTTATATTTTTACATCGTTTTATTTTTAGTATTCTGAAATACATATTTTATTGCCAATTTTGAAACGTATATTTAATTACGTATTTAATTAATTTTGTTATTTTTATTTAGATGCTGATTTAGATGAATCG
>NJDC01000024.1:83763-96767 GCA_002245475.1 Calephelis virginiensis | reverse complement strand
CTTTCATATATTAACATGGTGTGCAAACAAAGTCGCAACGACTAAAGCTCAAATGTCAAGTTGAAGAAAATGAGTTAAAAATATTACTTTGTTAATGTAATCCTTACTTTTTGAAGTGAAATTTTATAGAATCGTTGTGATTTCAAACCGGATGCAACGGAAAAACGACAGGAGTAGGTAAAATTAGAAATAAAAATTGAGTTTATTTTCCACAAATTTATTTTAAAATATTTATATCCAGTGAGTTGTGCCAGCTATCGAATTTAAAATCGTTAAAGTCAACGTCATAATCTTCCGGGTCTTTGTATTTCCATATATTTTAACTCGGTTGTTACAAATAGTGCAAGCGGCATCACCTCCGTCTTTTTTGAAACCCGTCCAAAATTTAATTCTCTTCATTTTTATCAGTAAATGCAAATAATATCGAGTAATATCAACAAACACCAATAACCTGTGCCAGTGAGAATACAAACAACCAACAACGTCAACAACCAACCACAAACAATTCATTTTTTATATGTATTATTATTTATTAGTTAATTTTGCCCCTTTCTGGGGTCGGCTGGGAACTTTAAGCCATGCTGACAGGTCTTCCGTAATAATTAATTCTTATTAACAGTCATAAGTCACTCTGTATAAAGTCATGTCAGGGTCTTGAGTAAAGCGGTGGCCTCGTTACTCAAACCCCTTTAGTGAGATTTGGCGACAGCGAGGAAATACACGATACACTAATTTCGTCATGTAAACAGTTATTTCATGCTGGTGGTTGACAGGACTTGCAAATTATACTCTCATTCTGCTGAAAAAAAATGATGCTGATGGATTAGCGGCTGCTAACTCCTTTTTTAAGGTCCTGTATAAATTGCAAATTCTGTATGTCTTAATGGTATGGGAATTGAGAGCGTTTTCTTGAAACCTCCCAATTCCCACCTACTGACAGGTAAGAGACACAAATACAAAAATGTGTAGGATTATATATATTCAATACAGTCTTTTATTGATTTACTTTATTTAAAGATGTAATGTTTGTTTGTTTGTTGCATGTTTCTTATAGAGAGAGACTGACAGAGATATAGATTGATAGACATTAATTGGCACTGATAGAGATTGATAGACACTGATAGAGATTGATAGACATTGATAGAGATTGGCAGAGATGGATAGAGATTAGAAGAGAGAGACAGAGAGAAAGTTTCACTTTTATTGTGTGTGAATCGCACACATACCTTTTTTATTTTTAAAAACAGTGTGTTTGCAATTTAATTATCATCGTCACGCGATCTGTTAAAAAGTTGTCAAATGTAATGTAGCGTCAATACTTTTCCTCTAACGCTTGTACTCTGTAAGCCCTAATTTACGAAGTTGATACAATAGTTACTTACAATACTCTAGATTACAATTCAGACACAGTGAAACTACAAAAATTCGACTTCGACTGCAAAAAATCCCAGTCATAACTCAAGTTTAGTTGCTGGAACCTAGGACCCGTTTTCCTACACTTCATTCCAAAAAATCTATAGGCACATTTTTTTTCACGAAAATAATTGAATTGAGTAGGTAGGTATTTCTCTCAATATATATTTTCTACTCACGCATACTTAACGCACATGTTGACAAACAAAGATTGACATATAATTTGCGGTTTAGTAAACAACCTCTATAGTAATGGAATGGAGAGCTTTACCCGACTGCTAGTTGTATATAAGATGGTAAAAGTTTAATTAGTGTAATGGAAATAACAATGCAGAGAAATTAACAATAGCTAGTGGCTCGAGCACATCAAAGCGGGTTGGCGCCACGCGGAAAACAATAAATTGTTTGCGTGGCATTTTTCAAATTGCTTTCGCTCCCTAATTAGTTTGCAGAGTACTTTCTGGCTAATAGTTATTTTGAATGTTTTTGTTTTAAATCTATACATGTTTTAAAATCATCTCCCGATAATTTTAATCTTTCCCTGTTTACTGAAGATATAAAAAAAATAATGGGAATGAATTATTTTTACTTGGATTGTTTTGAAAACAAAACAACCTTTATTGTTTTTATTATCTTCTTGTTTTTTTTTCTATTTATTACTACTCAGAGCAAACATCTAATTAGAGGACTTTTAAAACTTTTCTGTTTCATACATTTAAATATTTCAAGAATATTATTTAATGAAGCCTACGATATTATGTACTGATTGTAATTTACATTATAAGATGTATGACTGTTACTAATCGTGGATTAACTAGTTACACTTTTACTAATTGTAGTAAAGTACTTTGTTTGAATCAGTCATTAAAAACTACCACACCTGAGCTCGTGGAACATTTTAATAACATATTGAAGGCGTAAAAGGTTTGTGGTAATTTAAAACCAGCTTTGAGCCTTCGGATACTCATCTGTCCACGTTATTATGGGAGTAAATATATCGAGAGACAAAATAAAACGAAAAAGTGGTTATACAAAACAGGCCTAAGCCTCCGCCACGCCTCTGCAACCGCCCCTTTCGCCGCCCCCACTTCCCCCTCTTTGTGTCTCTTCCCTAAGTGACCATTGATAGAACGATGGCTCTACTTTTTATTCAACTGTTAACCAAATGTCATTCGAATACAAATTGTACAAGTTATTAAGAGGTTATAATTTTTTTTAACGGATTTCAATTTTTTGTTATGGCGTCTTTTCTCTTGTTAACTCTTCTTTTTTATTAGTTATAAGTAACTTAGTTTATTTTTGTGTAGTAGCCAGTGGATGTTTTATACATTATACTTATTTAACTTATAATTAACTTTTTTCCGTCGAGTCTAAAAATCAAATTATATTCTTTTAATTTATGTAACTTAAAAAAAAAGCATCCGTGTTAATTTATTTTTACATTAGGAATTATTATTTCCATTGAAGTGGTGTCCAACGGCCCACAATAAGAAGGAATACTTGATTCAATTACTTTAATTCAATTAATTTTCTCAAAATGTCACCTATCAAAAACTCTACCACGTGATTAGTGTCTTGGCTTTGAATGGCAAAAATTTAAATAAATTATTGCTAATTTATAAAATGATATTATTATCCAGTGTGCAATGATCTTTTTCTAATTGAATAATAATAATACTCTCCGAAAATCTTCCTCGTCATTAGCCATTAAAAAAAACTGAATTAGTAGCATTTTTAAAAACATCACCTGGTCGATTCTTTTTATACTTACCTATATAATATAGATAAGCAAAGTAATAAAATATTACTTTTGTCATGCTTTTTACGTAGGTACACTAAATCTTTAATAAAATAAAATAACTTTTATGGAAAACCGGTTTAAAATCGCCAGCAAATATTGTTAAATTAATGTTATTGCAATAGCCTACACAAATAAATTTCGGACTTGAGCAGTTTGGACGAGCTACTGCTGTTTAGATTATAAATCACCTAATATGCATAATCACTATTGAAACAGATACCTACCGTACAAATGAATGAATGGCGGGTATCGGGTAAATAAATGATATTTGATAAAGCAGCATTTACGATACGGAGATAGGTACTTAAGGTAAATACCTGGTACTCGATATCACTGACTCCGTTACCCAGCCCGCGGTTATTATGAAAGATATTATATAATATCATATCTTAATTATCTGTCAGATATCATATCTACCAATTAACATAACTTAAGCTACAACTTATCGTAATTATTTATAACTTTTATGTCTGAATCTTTAGATTTATTTACGTCAAAAACACCTCACTAGTGGTTGAAACAACAAAAAAATGGAACAATGGTTACAAATCTGTAAGGAAATGACAAAAAAGTGGACGTAGTTTTTTCCATAATTATTGAATTTGATTATTATCATCATGTTGAGTAAAATTAATCAATTGTACAGCGTCATTTTGTTCAGTTAAAGTGCATAAGTAGGTAAAGCATTGATGAAGAAATTAGCGTATCAGCTGTTTTCTTATTGCCGCCAAATCTCACTCGGTGAGCCTAAAAATGCCAACGCTTTACCTAAGCCCCTGTCATGACTGGGTGTGACAACATATATGACTTATTTTGAATAACTTAAGCTCGATTTTGCAAAACTTGTTGCAAATGATTAAAACTTGTCTAATGGTGTGCCACTAACACCTATGGCAAGATTAAAAAATTGCTTTCATTTCATAGATTTCGAAAAAAGGTATTCAACTTACTTTTAGAGAAAAATTATTATAATGTCAAAGATTTTCTTGCAGATAAGAATAAATAATACAGTATTTCTAATATGATTAATTTAATTGCAGAATGTTGGGTGCGCAGGAGTTTGTTTCGCCGTTTCTTCTCCTGTCTGGCTAGGTTTGAAAACGGTGGTAGTTTACGGTAGATAGGGATAAATTAATTTACATTCTAAAAATTGTGTATATTAATAAATAAACATATAATCTTAAAACAAACAAAAAACAGTGTGTAAATAGTAAATTGTGAATAAATAATTAAAACCCTATTAAAATATTTGCACACCACAAGTTGGTAGAATATGTAGCAACGCTTAAATAATTTTGTAAGATCTTTGTAACACTCATATTCCGCAAATAAATGTTTTTTCTTTCTTTCTTAAGTAAATAAGTATATTCACGCTCGTATCACCGGAGAAGTTTGCAGTCACGATTAGCAAAAAGTTAAGTCCCAAATGTGATGAGTGGCAAACCTTTCACATTGTGTTGTTTGTTATAAAAACTGCATTCAAGTGAAAACTTAGATAATTGTTAAATTTTAAGGTAAGTTATGTTTATCTGTAGAGTACGAACACTTTTTATTTTATGTAAGTAAATATACCAACGCCGAAAAATATTTCAAAAAGTTTGTTCCAGCTAAGACCAAAACGGAAAACACACATTAACAGGAAAAATAATTAGACATTGAAAAAAACAAGTTTTTTATCTGTAGATGAATGTAGGTAGGAAAATGAAATAGTGGGGTACTACTAGTACTGCTAGTACTTTGGCCCAGGCTCCTTTGCAAAATAGACCATATGCCTTCCTGCCAGGCAGCTCGTAAAAGGTGAGCATAGGCCGACATCTGACTAGGTGGTAGAGAGAATTGGTACCACCGCGTTACCTATTCTTGCCGCCATATCGTCATGACGTGTCCGCTTTGGAGGGTAAGATAGCCGGTAAATTTACTTTTGCTCGAGGCCTAACATTCCGGCCTCAGGTTGGTAACGCACCATTACCAACCTTGGTGTCTCTAGGCGGCGTGAATTTCTTACCATGAGGAAATCCGCCTGCCTGTTTACCTTCCAATATCATAAAAAAAATATAAACTATAGCCTATACTATATACTATGTACAAACAAGCAGACGTATTTCCTGATGGAAAGAAATTCACGCCGCCTAGAGACACCAAAGGTGGTAATTGTGCGTTGCCAACCTGAGGCCGGGATGTTAGACCTCGAGCAAAAGGAATTTTAGCTACTACCTTAGCCTCCGAACTGGAACACGTCATGACGTTATGGCGGCAGGAATAGATGAGGCGGTGTTAACAATCCGGGCGAGTCGCTGCTAAACTCTATCACATAGTCAGATGTCACGGTGTTAGTGACGGTGAGCCTATGCTCGCCTTTTACGAGCTGCCTGGCAAGGAAGGCAGATGGTCTATTCTACAAAGGAGCCCGGACCAGTACAGGGAAATTTACGATATCTGTTATAGTATACTTGTTTATCGTCAGGAGAGCCGTGTGTTTTTTCGCTGTTTTGCTGTAAAAAAACCAAGTACCTAGTTACTTTCTTATGTTGCATAAAATATAGTATATTTTATGCAACATAAGCTATTTTAAAGCGACTGCTCTCAACCGTTTGTTCTGGTTTTTGGCTTACGTACTTTTTTATGACAATAATATATCCTGATCTATTGGAGCTGATATTATGTTGCTGATAACGAACAAGCTCACGGTGTACATTATCCGGGACTCGAAAATGGAGAGCATTGAAACAAACATACTCACCCACGATCTATGTTCTATTAGTGTAAATTGTAATAGAAAAAAATATTCGGTGAATATACATTTAACAAAAAAATGTACACTTGAACAAGCAGACTAGGTCGAACACTTAACACATTTGGGTTGATACATATTAATTTTACCTAGTCTAGAATTTAAAAATAAAACTATGTTCAAAATTCATTCTTAGTGTGTCTAACTAATAAATTTTTAAATAATCGTAGCACCAATTAACGTAATGTTATTAAGTTAGATTATATCCGACACCCTACTGCGGGTGTGATGGATTCATATGGAAAAAAACGTAGCCATTTTCCGTGGTATCGCGCCAGCATGTGTTCTGATAAGCGGCTTGATATCTTTAATTATGAATACCGTGGAGGTGCAAATTATATGAGAACGCTTCCGACACGTCTTTTAGATCATACAACTATTATCTATACCTTGTAACTAATATGAAAATCGTATCAAGGTGTTAATTCGCAATTAACTCCGAAACTACTGAAGCGAGTTTTATCAAACCTCGTAACTAACTGTCATTTCGTCAAACTTAATACAAATAACGACGTTAAAAAACCGACTTTAAAACTAAAAACTAAAAAATAATAAAGATTTAATATTAATTATATATTACCTATTATTTATATGTGCTATTTACTAATAGGTTTGAGGCCGGTGCCAAGTTATTAATTTGAGGCTTGGCACCGACTTCAAACCTAGTAGTGAACAGCACATACTATAAATAATAGGTGGTATATAATATTTTTCACTTTTTAGTTTTGACGTTGGTTTTGAACGTAGTTATTTTTATTTAATATTGTTAGTTTATTGCTAATATGATTTAATTTAATACATATATACATATACATACATATACATACATATACATACATCGGGGTAGGTGAAAATAGAGAAAAAATGCTCTTAAAACAAAAACTAATAGGCGTACCTAAATCAAATTTTTATGGGATCAATTCGAAACTATTCCGCATAAAAAAAAGAATTACGCAAATTGGTTCAGAAACCTCGGAGAAATCGGCATACATATATAAAACAAGTTTCTAACACATCTTTATGTGTTATTGCGATTTATGCAAACAACATTAACACATGTTTAAAGACTCGGACAACAGCTAGTACGAGTACTTACCTATTAAACTTTTATGAAATAAAATAAGTATGAAAACACAGATATTTATTTTTGTGTGTTTTGAGTGCTTTGCTGCAACTTGCTCGGGTAGGGATCCTCCGTCTTACCTATTCCTGCCGCCATAATGACTTTGTCATTTCATATCCGGTAGACTTGCACAATTGGCCTAATATCCCGACTGCAGGACAGCGACGCACATGTAACATCTATGGTGTCCATAGGCTACAGGCTCTTACCATCAGGAGAACCGTGTGCTTCTTCGATAGCCTACAATACAAAAAAGGACGGTCTAAGATTTATAGGTTACTGAAGGTGGTGGATGTCTCTTTTCACTATGAGATCACATTGCTTAATTTCTTTCTTATTTATACGAAACTTTACTGAAATGTAGTGACAGATACATGGGAGGAGCTGCTGGTCAAAGGTAGTATAGTATAAAAAACTATAATTCGACGAAACAGCACAATTATATTGAAATATTTTGGTAGGTTTTGGTATTAAGCGCTGAGGTTTAAAAAAAGTATATTCCCGCCCATATCCCGGAAGTGGTAGACAGAGGCACAACCGGGGCACCCAAGACTATCCGAAGATACTAAGTTCCACAGTGCGATAGGTGGCAAGTCTATCGCCAACAGGGCACATATCCAATCCTGGGCAACATTTTTTTTAAATTAGAAAATTGGAAAAACCAAATTTTCTTTTAATTGCCCGACCCGGAATTAAAACCCGGGACCTCATGCAGTCAAGTCCAACACCTCAACCGCTAGACCACAGAGGCGACATTAAAACAGGTAAATTGAACATATTGCAAGTTTGGGCACAGAGCCGGCAGCCGGCAGCTACCGAGGACCTTGGACGGTCCCTGCTCGGGTTAAATAAGCGATTAAAAATTACGATGACAATTAATATGTAACGAATATTTAAATTAAATTTCATTATTTTTTAACTTTGTTAACTTCAAATTTAATATTATAGACTTCGCATTTGAAAACATTTATAAATATACTATTATTAGTGTTTTATATTGAAGTATTAATTCCATGATGACATTTATTAGGTACGAATACAAAATTAGCCTCTACCACCTGCCAACGTTTAGAGTATGACGTAATCTATGTATAATTGCTATCCAATTGTTTCAGTAATTCAATTATCGTGTTGTTTCTTTGGCTCCAACGGTTTTGATGGATTTTTGTATCTTGATATTCTTATACTATGCTAATGATTTATCAAGATTATCCCTATGATAATCAACTTTCTTTAAAAAATCCATGCAAAATTAAATATGTCGGTTATACTATAACTAAAGTACCTACTGACAAACCTGATAAAAAAATAATACAGTAACATTAATATTATGTTGATGTTACTAATGAATAGCAAGGGTTATATGAAATCCATAGTTTTTATCCATTATTTTATTCCCCGTGTTGGTTCAGGTTACATGTGTAGAAGAAACCATCTGCCCGCCAGGCAGCTCGTAAGATAAAATCAAGCAAAATCAATCGTAAGGTAAGCAAAATCAAAGAAGTCCACTGGTAGTAAAGTGCTGTTCTGATCCGGTAGGTATTCACCGCCCTATACCTACCTGCCACGGTAATGACAGTGCTATGTTTCGGTACAGAGGGTAGGGTAGTTGTAGACTAGCACAATGGGCCTTCTCACCCGGCCACAGGACAGCGACGCACCTACAACATCTATGGTGCTATATGCAACGGTTAGCATTTAGCATCATAAGCGCCGTGTGCTTGTTCGCCGTCATATAACATGAAAAATAATATAAATGCGTGAATGTGATCGGTAATAGTTAATTATTTTTTTATCCTATCACTTCGTAACGGAGCGATGTGTGCTTTTTTATGATATTGGAAGGCAACCAAGCAGACGGATTTCCTGATGGTAAGAAATCACGCCACCTAGAGACACAAAAGATGGTTAGGGCGCATTGCCAACCTGAGGCCGGGACGTTAGGCCTCGAGCAAAAGTCAGTTTACCGGCTGCCTTACCGTCCGAACCGGATCACGTCAGCGTTGATGTTATAGCGACAGGAATTGGTAAGACGGTGGTACCGATCCGAGCGAGTCGCTGCGAAACTCTACCACCTAGTAGGGTATCACGGTGCTAGTAACGTTAAGCCTACGCTCGCCTTTTATGAGCTGACTGGCAGGAAGGCAGATGGTCTATTCTGCAAAGGAGCCCGTACCAACATAGGGATGACAGAGGCTTCTTTTGATGACGACATCGAAACGAATATTAGCAGGATACATAGCTTCTCATGCAGGCGTACCTAGCCGCAGGGAACATCTAGATCTATATTTGTTGGTGACGACGTAGGTCTTCCCGTTTATCATACCACTGTTATTAGTAGGATTAAAAAGCTAAAATGTATGTAAACAGGTCAAGTTGAGGAGTGTGCACGTGCCTCCGGAGGAATGGCCTCGTATGACCCACTCACCTCCAAAACTAGCGCTGTAATTTAATTATTTCGTGTTACTCGTTAAAACGTTCAGTCTGTATAAAATGAGATCTTAATGCCGTACCGAGTTGTTGCCCTTTGCGGAACCTTTGTCTCTTGCGATTAATTAAAAATATTAATTATTAGGAGCTTCGTTTTTCATTTCCTTTATTAAGTTGATCTATATTATTTATTACTGAAGCGTAATTAGATTTTTGTCATTTCATAGAAAATATGAGTCATAGCATTTGTTGGATTGTGGGGAAAATCTGTGGGATGTTTGTATATAATTATTTGAAACCGATTCCTTCGTTTTAAAAGCCATGTAAATTGTCTCTGTCACATACCTATATATTGTATTTTTTTCTGGAATATTCTGGATATACGGACGGTTTTTGTCGGCATGACTTATTTAAGGATGTATTATAAAATATTATTTAATATTATAAAGACAAAGGAAACTACAGACCGTATAATTATTTAATTTAAATTCGTTAATTTCCTCGTAAGGTTGTGAAGCCGATGTCCGAAGCTACATGTTGATGTCCGCGGGTATATACGCACCTAATGGGAATGTGACGGTAACGAGTGGTCCGAGGGCGCCGGGTAGGTTTCCCAGGCGGCTTATCTGGCGCCTGCATTAGGCCCGGGAACGGCTTGGCGCCGCCACCGCGTTTTTTTGTCAACGATACATGTTACCGTAATTAATTAGAACAGACCTCGGTGTTAGTGATTCGCGATGTCCGGCGGTGGTAGTTTTATTTGTACGCGGGAGATCTAAATTAAAGAAACGGTAAATCGAACAAAGAAATAAAAATAATCATCAATTTTATTAAATATTCGTTGTTTTCTAGAACTTCTTTGTTTAGGTTTTGGCCTTCACGTTAGTATTTTGCCATTAGTCATGTAAAAATTTGCATCAAATTTTATTTAAATTTTAATCAATTAAAATCAGTCATCAGTCATAGTCGTCAGTTAATCATGCCAGGCTCTTAGGTAAAGCGGTGGCCTCATTACTCAAGCTCATGTAATGAGATTTGGCGGCGACGAGAAAATACACGACGCGCCAATTTCTGCACGACTATTTCATTTGTGCACTTTCACTGAACAAAATTGTACAAAATGCCACCAAAATTGACTAATTTCACTCAATATCAACTCGAAATTCAATAATTATGAAAAAACTTCGACTAGGTATCTTTTCTTTCTGAATGGCGCCAAAACTCTTCTAGAACTTGACCAGTAAGAAAACATTTCATGCTAATTAGAGGTAACCAGACGGATTTATCATGCAAAGAAAAAAAAAGTATCTTCACGCCCATATCCCCAAAGACGTAGGCAGAGGCACCCATGACTAGCCGAAAACACTAAGTCCCACAACGTGATAGATGGCAAGCCTATCGCCAACTGGGCACATATCCAATCCCGAGAAACTTTTCTTTTTGTTGCTCGACCCGGGATTCGAACCCAGGATCTCATGCAGTCAAGTCCAACACCCGGACCGCTAGACCACAGAAGCGATTAAACAAACTGAAACAAGAACTGAATTACTGGTAGGAATAGGCATGCTATTGGATACCAAGTCCAATCGTTAAGTTCAGATATAAGTTTTTAATTGATTATTTAAATCGTAACTATTTATATATTTGTGTTTAAAGAAGACGCTTTCTCGTATACCCTTTATGAGTCCGATTAATAAGGTGGTGGTATATTATCTATATATGTCAAATACATTTTTATTTTATTCTGTAGTAGTGTTGAATATTTAATACCAATGCGTTTTTAAAACAACATATAAATATATACAGACCACGTTTAAGTGCATCATATCAGATTATGCGCTTTTCAATCCCACCAAAAAATACAGAGTTAATTCAGATTTTTTGATAATATTAATGATTATATTGTAGGTAAAAATACAATATCAAATTTCCCTGCTTGCAATGAGCGCTGCGACAAAACTTTCGCGACCGAGTTACTTCCCACCGAGCAAACTTTTATTATATCGCGCCTCTGTAGACAATGTCGCTGCGTTTATCATACAATAACATATTACACTTACATTTTGAATATCTACAACGTTTTCTCAGGATTTAAATACAGAGTCATGTTATTTTCTCTCAAACTTGTACTCGGCAGGTTCCTAATATGCTAATACACGGAGACCGGATTATGTCTCAAGATTTACATGAACATAAAATGCGTAGCATAAAATCGAATTATATCTTCTTGACTTATATTTTTGTAAAATACATAAGTTTCGGAAATATCAAAGACAGAATATGCAAAACTCCAAACAAAATGGCACATAGTGATTTTAAATTAAAATACGAAATAAATATGTGTTTTAAACTAAAAAGTCGCCTCGGTGGTCTAGTAGTACGTTGTTAACGCAGATTACATGAGGTCTTGGGTTTAAATAACCGACCGGACAACTTAAACTGTGTTTTTTTTAAGTTTTATAGGAAAAACCATGTTACCCGGGTTTGAATAAGTACCCAATTGGCTACAGATTTGTCACCTATCACATTGCCGAGTTAAGTAGTCGCTTATCGAGGTTGCCTTGGTTGTACCTCTGCTACGCCTTAGAGGAAACGAAGATTTTTTCTCAATTTAATTTAATGTTAGCTTGAGTACTATAACTGCTGGCCTGGCCAATCCAAGTATTTACCTATTCCTGCCGAGACGTCAAAGCTTATTACTGTTGTGTTTCAGTCTCGAAACTTTCTGACGCTGGAATCTTTAGATAACCTTGAGTTAGCGACGCACCCTTAACATTTTGGGCACCTGAAGAGAATACGCATTTCTAACATTATGAATTTGAATTCTAATTTGCGGATACCACATCTACTTGCTATCAGATTCTTAAATTGAGCCTTGTCTGTGCTTATCAATCTCAACTTCAAACATATTTAAATTAAGTTTTTTACCTTAAGCAGCTATTGGAGACAAAGCTAGGAAATTATTGCAGAACAAATCTGAAACAAAGAAAATGACAATTGATGAATCTGAACCTTTTCTAATCTTAAGAACCTTGACAATAATTATTAGCATATCAAAGAAATGTATTATCAAAATTATTTCATAAGTTCACGCATTATACGATGACCATGGTTAATACTAGTAGCTAGTTATTTTCATATTTATTATGTACAAGCCAACCTGGCGATCTTCGTACCGCTTGACATTAACAGCTACTTACAGTTTGTATGATAAAAAATTTTCTTTTCTTCCCTGCAACTTTTCCGATTTTTTTTAAATGAAAACCGTCAACTAACAGTCACTAACACACAAAAAAATAGTGCAAACTTCGTCCATTCGTCCAGGTGTGATGCGATGACCACGCGAAATAGGGATTCATTTTTATATATATATACATATATATATTATGAGATATACTCGTATTACCGTAGCAGATGTAACTCTTTTAAAGATGGGACAGGTTTAC
>NJDC01000024.1:64615-83711 GCA_002245475.1 Calephelis virginiensis | reverse complement strand
AAGTGTGTTCATAGCTTAATTTTTTGTGTTATCGTTTCGTTATTTCGTATAGTTATTAAAGCTAAATAATTAATGTATTATTTTTAATATTTAGTTTTGTTAAAGTAAAGAAGCAAATAAATCTTCTGATGATAAGAAACACACATAACCGTTAGACAACAAGATGTTAACTGTGCGTTGCCAAAGTGATTACATAATGTCATTCCATTTTGAATGTCTATCACTGTTTACCCGTATTGCTTTAGGTTAATAATAGAAAAAGAGATGTTTATTACAAAAGTTATGGCATAGAGCAGCGTTTCTCAA
Source organism: Calephelis virginiensis (assembly GCA_002245475.1). Taxonomy (NCBI): domain Eukaryota; kingdom Metazoa; phylum Arthropoda; class Insecta; order Lepidoptera; family Riodinidae; genus Calephelis; species Calephelis virginiensis. Next base: position 83,405 of record NJDC01000024.1, on the reverse strand, counting down.
ACTTTTGGCTCCACGTACCCCTGTTAGTTTCCTGGTGACAGCGAACCCCTTAAGTAACTTATTAAGTTCCCCTCCCCAAAAATACAATAAAGTTGACTGTTGACTGTTATTTAAATAAAATGCAACAATAAGGTGTCAAAAAATACGTTTTCTTACCATTAATGTGATGGGTGCCCTTTTTTGTCACAAACGGAGTAAATTTTAGGAGTAATTTTGGGAAATTTTAACTTTCATTCTGACTTGGCTTCAACTTGATTTCTGTATTTAGCGCCACCATATCTACCGCACGTAACTACCACTTGCTAGTCCACACATCACATCACCATTGCGTAAATTTTGTCGCGAACCCCTTGCCGTCGAATTGCGAGCCCTTAGGGGTTCACGTACCTCACTTTGCGAAACCCTGGCATAGAGTATAGACTCTTTAGATTCTGTATCTGGAAGTATTTAGTTTTTAAGCGGAATATAGTGCTGTGATTAAGGGCATGCATCGTTTACACCATCGGGCATAAAAATAATGTCGATTGTTTGAATTATTTGTCTTAAATATTTTTTTTGGTGTAAAACTCTTACCTTTCTTTTATCTCGTATCAACACTTTTATACGGGACAGGTTTAGTTAGAAAATTACATTGTGGGACTATGTATGTGTATATATACCTGGTCTAATAGTGGGTGCCTTGTTTGAACTTCCGCTAAACTCTATTTTTATGTTAAGATATCGAACAAAAACACGGATCTCCTGATGTTAAAAGATAACCGTGGCCTATAGACACCATAGATGTAGTAGGTGCGTCGCTGTCTTGTAGCTAAGGTGTTGAGCCATTTATTGCGCTACCCTACCCTCCGGACCGGAACAATTCATTGTTATTATAACGACAGGAAAAGGTTAGATGGTGGATCCCTACCTTGAAGAGTTGCAGCTCTCTACCACCTCTTGTCTTGGTGGTCTCTCACAAAGTGCCTAAAAGGAAGGCTATTTAGAACAGATCAACTGGATCTATTCTAAATAGCCGACCCGGACCAACACGGGTTACGGGTGTAAAAAAAAAAACGGGTCGCACTTCGGGAATGCCGGCAGAAGTAAAAACTTGAATGTTAACGTTGTGCATTTTTGATATTTTGGGGGGAATAATTTTGCACGAATTGCTTTAATCATCAGTATGAAAGAACTATCATTTATGTGGTAGAATACAATATTAATTTATTGCGCTATTTTACACAAACATGACAACACGAAAATTCGCGCAAGCGCCCTGCGCCGTCTAAACAAATCAGCCGGCGCATGCATACATTTTCGTCTCGCCGTAGAAAGAGTACGTACCTACTTCCACTCCTACGCCGCGCCGGCTGTTTACCACAGACTAGTAAGAGGACTACACGTTCTGTTTACTCTCCATCCGTCTGACGAATTATGTCACGTGTCCTGACGCGAGTTTAGAAGTTTTTACCCATTCCAAAAATAGTGCGCAACACCGCTTCCAAGAAGTTTCCATTTCGAAAAACTTTTTAAAATAACTAAAAATATATAAAATACAGTTATTTTTGTTTAGCTGAAATAAATACCGCTAAGTAAAACGAAACGATGATATGGTTTGACTTAAGTCCATTCAAACAATTTTGCATGAATATAAACTTTTTAAATCTAAAAACCTGAATCGTCGCAGCAACGTCATCATGACGCACTCATAATTAAGTATACCATTTTACTGTAAGTATAGCGTAAACAGAAAACGAACGTGTCATAATTTCAAGCTTATTATTGACGGGTGCGAAATTGATATCATCGACATTAATCAGCTCTTTCAATCATAAGGAAAACACGATTGGTGCGAGCGAGACACAAGTTTGTTTGTCTATAAAAAACAAGACAAAGTGGATTAATACATTAACGGGTCAGCCGTCGGGATAAAAGCATTCCGGACGATTGTAGGGATGAAAAAGCGATGACAAGGCTCTTAGGCGCGGAGGCGACGCAATTAGCAGACCCTTTATCGATCCCCGTCCTCGCCGCCTTTTTAAATTAATATACGTCAATAGTTTTTTGGAGAGTGGACAAATGAAAGCCAGGTGCCGATGGCTCGCGTGTTTTGACGTGGTGGACAAGGAATTAATTGGAAATAGGCTGTTTGGGAACATAGCTTTGGCCTATCATATATCAGCTTTTACAGTGACAAATTGTAATGAAATGAAGTAAATTGTTTGTATGGATGTGACTTATAATTTTAATTCTGATCAAATGATAATAAACATATAACATACCTTTAAATTCGTACATATTTTCACGCTGAGTTCTGTGTGTGGTGGAGGGAGTAATAAATGTCAAATTTCACGATTTCTATAGCTCCCAACAACAGAGCTTCCTTCACATTCATTACTCTTTTAATTATTCTTTTACAAAAACGTCTATTTTGGAGTACCCTATCCTCTGGGCCGGAACATGAGTGTCATCATGGTCTAAGGATATAGGTTCCTACCGCAAAGTAACTAACGATATTAACATGCTGTTGTTGTTAAGCTCACATAATAAAGCTTAGGAGCCAGCGACATAGAAATATGCGTCGACTGTCGTAGGCACCGCGTATATTTTACCACTAGATACTAAATCTATCCACTTGTAACCTATGTGTGTTTACATAATTTAGCAAAACTTACCATGCAGATAAGGCAAACCTGTCCTCTAAATAAGTCAATTTTGTGTACAAATGTACAGTTAAATTTAAGTGTTGGTAAGCGCATAACTTCCGAACGGATGGACCGATTTGGATAATTATTTTTACATTGTGTTAGTCATTATCAGGAGAAGGTTTTTAGAAGGAGAAAAACCGGAAAAGTTGCAGGGAAAATGGAAAAATAATACTTCATTATTTCCCATACTGAACGGGTGGAACGGAGTTCGCCGGGACAGCTAGTAATATTATAAAAATAAGCTAGCAATAAATTAAACACTGATTATAAAATGGGGCCAAAAGTAGCTCTCAGCTGTAAGTAGGAGCGATTGTAGTCGCGGTGAAATCTGATACCGTCGTAAAACTGAGTTATCTGTCCCATCGCTCGTGAACTTACGCTTTTATGGTTGATTGTATACGGATAAGTGACCGCACATAGTATTTTATTACCACAATCAGAAACCACTAAGTACCAAGTACAAAACCGTTGGTTGTTCATAAACTAACTTCGTTAGTTTTGGCAAAGAAGTGAAATACGAATAGTAAAGACATGTTTCCTCTGGACCGGATCTTGAAAGCCATTACGGCGACAAGAATAGGTAAGGATAAGGATATAGGTAAGGTAGTCATCTATTTCTGCCATCAAGATTCCATCCAAGTCTCGAGCAAGTTTCTGCGAACATTCGACCATCTGTGGTCTTGTTGGTAATGAACCATTTGACCTAGGATGTTCAGGCGGGCAGTTGGATAGAAATTACTTCAAGAAACCAACCGTAATAGGTCAGTGGGACTTACCTCAATTTTTGAAAGATTTTTAAAAATGTTGTTGGAAGAGGCACAACCAGTACACCCACGACTAGCAGAAGACACTAAGTCCCACAGTGTGATATATATATCCAATCCCTAGCAACGTTTTTTTTAATTAGAAAATGGGAAAAACTCATTTTGCATTTTGTTGTCCGACCCGGGATTCAAACCCGGGACCTCGTACAATCAAGTCCAACAACTGAACCGCTAGACCACAGAGGCGATCACAGAGGCGATATCTAAATATCTGGATTATTATAATAGCGGTCAAGAACCAGTTCTATGATTTTAAAAGTTGTAATCATACCATTTCAATTAACAATAAAAACAAATAAAGTTTTATTATTATTATTAATAAGACTAGGTCAAAATTGCTTTAGCATTCGCGCGAACCATAAAAAAAATAAATTAAGAGTTAATGCAAATTGGACATCACGATATAGACCAAGTCACAGTCAGTTGCTAGTTGCTGCCCACAATTGAATCAGTGGCCACAGTTTGACCGTGTTAATTAAAATAAAAACTCTAATATATGTAACGAATGTTGGTGACGCACCAGCGCGACGGTAGGCAGGTGATGCTCGCTACCACGAACTACATTTCAATAATATTCCAATAATTATCATCTTTTACCCATTTAGTGTATTTGTCCTTTGTCTCATATTCATGATATTGATTTTATCACATCATATGTCACGCATAATATGAATATAAAGGTTCGGAAATAAATAGATTTTCAAGTCTGACTTAAACTCTATTTCTTATTTTCTTTTAGTGTTTTTTTGTTGGTTTTTGCTAACCGCGCGGTGTTTACTACTTTACTAGACTATATTTAGTGTTTGTAATGTACATCAGAAGGTTTCTAATAAAGATATTGTTTTTGTTAATATATAGATGACTTAGGTTAAAAAGCTTTTAAGAAAAATCGGCAACGAAAAACAAAAAAAGTTTTTATCGCTTAGGTTAAGTTTCGTCAAACAATTTGTATAGCCAAATGTTGTTTTTTATCATCATATTTGACAATTTTATCGTTACAGTTATTTATTAATTACTCATAGCAACTTTGTTTGACATTTTATGCCAATTATACGTATAATTTTTGTATGATTAACATATCGCTTTTTAATATAGATTATACTTAGCTACCAAATCATAAATATAATTTACGGATTGCTTTTATATAGAGAATGTTCATTTACATTCAACTGACAATAAAAATTAGAAATATTTTCACGCCTATATCCCCGAAGAGATAGGCAGAGGCACAACCTACGACTAGCTGCTGAAAACACTAAGTCCCACAAGGCGATAGGTGGCAAGCCTATGGCCAACCGGACACAAATCCAAGCCCGGGCAACGTTATTTTTATTACAAAATTAGAAAAATCACATTTTCTTTTTGTTGCCCGATCCGGGAATTGAACTTGGACCTCATAAAGTCAAGTCCAACATTTGGACCGCTAGACCATAGAGGATATTGAGAAGTTTGTGTAATATAAACCTGGAAACAATTTGGATATATCAAATTCAATGGTGATTGACATACACAGGGTACGTGTCGGGTAAAGCCAAGGGACAATGTTAGGTGTATTAAAATTTCCTTTACATTTGCAAGCAAGTATCAATTGTAACCTTTCGTCTCAAGCCGACGAATGCTCTAACCAATTGAGCTACTGAGGATTCAAGTCCCGTGGCGAAATTTTTAATTCCTTTCTAACCCGTTAACGCGGGTAGTTATGTCCTATAGATACACAAGTCTGAGTACCCACCAAATGAATTTTTCTTTCTTTAAAATTTATGGAAATTTATCCCAAGCACAGGGCAAGTGCTAAAATAAAAATACGTTGCGAGAAACGAAAGTTATGGCCATTCTAAAATGTGAATTTCATAACTACCCGCGTTAACGGGTTAGAAAGGAATTAAAAATTTCGCCACGGGACTTGAATCCTCAGTAGCTCAATTGGTTAGAGCATTCGTCGGCTTGAGACGAAAGGTTACAGGTTCAAATCCTGTCTGGGGCGAAATTTTTTCTTTCTTTAAAATTTATGGAAATTTATCCCAAGCACAGGGCAAGTGCTAAAATAAAAATAAGTATCAATTGATTTACAGTTGTGACAAAAATACTATAAAATACTTAGTAAGTGAGGAAATAATTTCAATAGATTTAACATTAATTCGGCACCTGCCTGGCGCGAGTGTGCACAAACATTCGGAGTGAAGTCGATAAGTGTCACCATTTCGATGGTAATGTGTCGCTTGAGTTATGGCCTCGTGATAGAAATAAACAATTCTTATTCATTTGACACATTCACATACAATTCAATTATTTTTACACATTAACGTATTTTCCAAACATCATTATAGAATCGTTTATTATTTTTTCTATAATATTTAAAATCAATGTTTTTATCCAACTTTCAAAGCAAGCTTTTCGTAGCCTTATCGGCCTTATAGATGTCAATATGTAAAGTGTATATATTACAGAATATTGGTTAAAATTATATTGATTTTCTACTACACTTTTTTAATTTACAAGTCACTTAAGGCAACGGAAGTTTTTGGTTAGTGGTCAAGTGACATAGTTGCGACATAATACCTAATTGTACTCACATAATATTCTATCACTTTACGTATGCATAGATTTCATATCTATATGCATAGATTTGAAATTTAGACAAATTACACTATTTATTCTAATCCCAGAAAATAATATATATGCTTCAATAAATAAGTGCGTATGCAAGAAGATCAGTAAAAATCGAACGTAGGTAGGTACGTTCTGGAAAGGGGTTTTAAAGGAATAAAGAGCGAACAAACACACAAGTATTAATGTCCTGCAGCCGGGATGTTAGGTGCTATGTGCAAGTCTACTGGTTACGCGACCCTTCGGATCTGAACAAATAAATAAAATAAAATAAATATCCCAGGACAAGTTACGCAAATTGAATCTAACCCCAAATTAATCAAATTATGTGCTTGCGTTAAGGGTGTTAGCCAACGATACTTATACATAGAAATGCTTAAATAGACACCAGAATAAATTTAATAAACACCTAGACCCGGAATCGCAGCTATTTAAATGTTCATCACACAAATGCCTGCCACCGTCGGGAACCAAACCCGAGCCTCGCGGTTGATCGGTGTAGTTAGGCGTGTACGCTAGCCACGCGAACAACGAGGCGGTCAACATAACACAACAACAAAATATAACGAAGGTATTAAACACCGGTAATATTGCTAACGCCGATAGCTAATAGATAAGGCTGTGGAACCCAACCTGGCAAAATGCTAGAGAGCACTTTACCAGCAATGGGTACCACCAGGAGTGGGTTATAAGGCCTGTTAAAAATTTCGGTAAACTGATTCTAACTTTCTCTGTTTCAGCGTCATATTTTGAACAGTTATCCTCCTAGGTACCGTGATAAGACAGTATTTTATATTTAAAACAGTGAATACTAATACTAGTGAGTAACGTGCCTTGGCCACTATCAGCAGCCATTAAAATTTAAAACACCTTTATGCTGTTAGTGCATAAATTTGAATAAGTATCTTTGCATTACGTAGAGCGATATGTGGCTATTCACGGGTTATAGCGCAACTAACAAATTATTTTGCACTGTGAGTACTTAAAAAAAACTATCTTCATGCTCACATCCCCGAAGAGGTAGGCAGAAGGTAGGTATCATGTCCAACATCTTGATGCATAGCGATCTGTGTGTGCGATTCCGAAGACATTTTAACCTCGCTTTGTGGTATCAGTTACCGAGGGCGTTATTCCCAAACATTATGAATGAGAAAAAAGCGTACTCATTCCTTAAAGGTCGGCAACGCATCTGTTATACGGCACTTTCCATCAGGTGACCCACTTGCCCGTTTGCCTCATCTTGTATAAAAAGCACACTCAGGACACCCACGACTAGCTGAAGACATAAGTCTCACAATATGATAGGTGGCAAGCCTATCGCTAACCCTGCACATATTCAATTCTGGGCAACGTTACTTTTATTAGAAAATTGAAAATACACAATTCCAATTTTTTTGTTGCCTGACCCGGATATCGAACTCTAGACCTCAAAAAGTAAAGTCTGCAACCGAACTACTAAACCACAGAGACGATCAAAATCTGTGATTTGTAAGTACTTACTGTGTGATTGTTTAGTGTCCAAAATGAAGCTGCTGTACTTTGGATCACCGAGAATGTGAAGAGACTACTTCCAAAATTTTTTAAAAGGTCGGTCTATAGTCGGTTCGTGACATACTTTTTTGTAAAACTTCAAATAAATCAGCCAAATTTTATTGAAAATATTGAAGATCTGGCCTCGCCTTTACAGTTTGCCCAATTTCGAGTGCATGATCAGATGTACCTAGCACATCTGGGAGTTTGATTAATTCCTTACAAACTAAAGTATAAACTGACAAGTATTTAAGAAGTATCTTCACGCCAATATCCCCGAAGGCGTAGGCAGAGGCACAACCAGAACACCCTCGACTAGTTGAAAACAAGTATTTTATTATTTATTACTTACTTTTATTTCAATTTACATTTTGTGATCCGAGAAATAATGGGATTGAAAGAAAATTTTGTCAAAATGACAAACAGAGTTGTATGGAAAGAATGTTAGATAAAAGGTTGGAAAGGTAGATACACAATGCGAATGTAGGTAACCGAGGAGACCAAGTTGGTAATTCCAGGATCAAATCGCTGTCTCGCGGCAAAATCCGAGAAAAGGGTAATGAATGTTTAGGATGTTATGAATGTTTAGGATGTTATGCAAGTATGCTAGGTATGTAAGATTTGGCACAAATATAAAAAAAGACATACTCTGCCTACCCAGTAAGGGACTTAGCGTGATGATAGGTATGTAATTTTAATCACACAATAATTTAAACGTGAAGTTTATTTATAGCAAATCTCAATAGGCTGACACGCTGCGGAAGACATAATCATCGAGCTCAATCCAACACAAATATCTGTGGTGTAGCGCTCGCCGATATTGTAAGCAATAGCATAATCAAAAAAGTGGGATTAAGTCATTTTTGTAAAGAAATCTCATTTTCTTGTTGGAGTGCCGTTGGCTCAATGGAAAGAATGTCAGATGAAAGACTGACAAACAGATAGGTTTGCAATGGGAACGAGGATGAAATCTACATACATACATATCTTCATACCAAGTCCCTTGACTGGGTAGGCAGAGAGTATCGAGTGCCAGACCTCACGACCCTGACAAACCTGTCTTGCTTCCTTCACATTTATTACCCTTTTCATACAAAGACGCCGGTTTCGGACACCACCCTCGCATAATATTTGATTCAACTGATCGTAGAATGTCAACCTTGGTCTCCCCGGGTACCTACATCCATCCACATTCGCATTGTATATCTGCTTTGTCAATCTTTCATCTGTCATTATTTCCACATGACCGAACCAGCGGAGCATGCCCTTTCGCATTTTAACACCAACACTTTCTTGCAAACCAGAGTGGGTTTGCAAGAAAGTGTTGGATCTCGGATTTCACTGTTACGTATGCGGTCAGCGAGCGTTAAACCACAGATTTTCCGTGATGCTCGCATTTAGACCGCATTTATCCTACTTCCATGCATTTTCTGACATACCCAACTCTCGCTTCCATACTTTCCTCGCTTTGAAATTGCTTACCTAACGCTCTATTCACACTATTCCCTGCACACACTTTCCTCTCTATTTATCTCGGGTATTAGAAGAATGCTAAGCAGGTTTTCAAGGATCGTGACACTTGCCACACATTACTCTCTGCCAACCGCATAAGTTACTTGGCGTGAATGTATGTTTGTAAAATAATACTTTGCCTAAATTTGAGGAATTCCTTAATAAGCCTCTTTCCATGCAAGCTTCCTCAGTACCTCATTATTACAATAATACGAATTCCTTAAAATGATATAATTTTACACCGATAACATCTTTTATCAGATTTTAATTCATTCACATCAGCGATCTAATACTTGATACAAATCTTGCAATTTATTTGAAAGAATTTTACAATTTTGTAAATTTAAACGACATGAAATAAAAAATTAAATTAAGATATAAGAGATAAGACATTTCGTGGGCTGTCACAGTTTTTGACTACTCTTAAAAAGACATACATACAACATCAGGCTTAAGTTAATATACACATCAATATGAAATCTGTATAAATAACACAATCAAATAATAAATTTTATCTTTATAGTCAGCCTTGAATTTACAATCTACATATCAGCTATTTTTTTATAATTTTCATGCTGAGGAAGGTAGGCAGGTCTACAAGGATAGTGACACCTGGCACTCGATACTCTCTGCCTACCATCCAAGGAACTTGGCGTAAAGATATGTATTTTGGCTCCAATAATCCATCTGTGGATAGTATTTTTATGGTGTTGGACAGCAAACAAGGACAAGGCTGTTCTCGTGACAAGAGACAATCGTGGCACTAGAGACAGCATAGATGTTAAAGGTGCGTCGCTTTCCTTTAGATAGGGTGTTAGGCTTATTGAGAGTACTCCGGACCGGAATATGACGCCATCATTCATGCGGAACGGTTAGATAGGACGATGCATCCCCAACTCCCACTGGCGCTCTACCACCAGTGATCTTGTTGGTTACTATTACCTAGTGTTTGTACACAACAGAGTGACACAGAGCTCAGTGTTTCCGAAAGTTTGTTAATGAGATATTTAGGTAGTGGTTAATATAGATGCGGCCAGTGGAGGTGAAATTGATCAAAGTATTTAACTGTAGATGCGGGGGGCGGGGCGGGACGGGGGCAACACGGAAAGGCTTTCGGCGCGGCGCTTCTGAGGCCGCGCCGCCATAGGGGCTGGGACACACCAGGACTTACATATACGAGTGTAAAATAATAACTAATTGAGCTGAACATTTAGGTAAGCGAGTATGTTATAAGGATACTTCAGGTGGAAGGGTAAGACTTACTTACTCACATCTGCTGTGTTCCGTGTGTGCCGTTAAGTGATACAGAATTTGGTCAAATAACCTACAAAATGCCTACCCTAGCTCTACGTTTGGTTGACAACGCAACGTTATCACTTTTAATGGCGTAAAGCTTTCAGAGCTGTAGGTATAGAAAACCAATCTTTATACCTATATTTTTAGACACTAAAGATTAGATATATAGAACAGATAAGAACCAACAATTTAAAAAAAAAATTAATATCGTCATGTACATTAGATTCAAATATAATAACTTGAACCAATCTACAATTTTGTTAGTTTTTTTTACATATTTAAAAAAATATTATTTATTTAATTTGAAAGGCCAGTGTGTCGCTTCCGGCGCGCGTGGTGAGAGCGCCGGCGCCCCACATCCCCCCCTCCCCACCAGTGTCCCGCTTGTTACCGGCCGCGACCTGCGTTCTGATCACCGCAGACGATGTCCGATCCCTATCTCCCTGTATTGTATCAATTTCATTTACATTAAGTGATTCCGACAATATATCCTCACTAACCGGCCGAAGGTTCCACGTTACTGTTTGAGAGATACCGCTACTGGCAGATAGACACCATACTTGCACTTATCCCATCATGTTAACATTAAAAATGCAAGAAAACTATATACCGGGTTAGATGATTGAATATTAATTAGTTTCCATTTCCACTCCAGAACCGATAGTTACAATTTGTAACTGTACCTTGTTGGTTCAGCTCCCCTGAGTAGAAAATACCATCTGCTTTTCTGCCTGACAGCTCTTAAGAGGCGAACATAGGTAAATTGTGCAAATACCAAATACCACTGGTGAAAGAGTGCTGCGCAGTGACGTGTCCGGGTAGGAGTCTAGCGCACTACCTATTCTTGCCACCATAATAACACTATTATAGCCATATTTCGACTCAGAGGATAAGGTCGGTAATCGTTTCTTACTTATAGTTGGGACTTAGTCAAAAAGTTGATAGCGATAACAGGTAAGATGTTAGATTTTTCATCACATTCTTTGTGCTATAATGAAAGTATCATCTTCCATTCCAACGGAAAAATCTCGGCCACAGGAGAGTGATGCAACTATAACATCTGTGGTGCCTTTAGGCCATGGTCATTTTTTTATTTTACCTAGCAGTGTGCTAGTTCGCAGCCTTATAACATAAAAAATCTTCTACGCGGTTAGGATATAACTGTCAACAAAAAAAGAGCTAAACCATACCATTTTTCCGTCCCAACTATCTCTACATACAAAACCTATACCGTAACATTGCATTCCTATAATGTTGATCACAACCAATTACTACAAAAAAAAATGTTATTTAGAACTACAACCCAAGTTTATGACCATTTACATCACTATTTCGCTAATTTAATTGTTAATATGTTCATCGCAATTTGAACCTTCTCCTTACTTTTAAAGTTCGAATTTTGCTTGCACGCGGGTGGCTGCTAGAATTTTAGGTCTTCGTCTTCGGATATGCGTTTTGTGAGACAGTATCTCTTTTATATGTTAGTTCTGTTGCTTATAATATATACATATGATACATATTTCATACAGTGCCGTAATAATGATTGAAAATCGCTCCGGGTGGTAAGATTGCATCTCTAAGTTATTCATAAAAAAATAACAATGACTTTTGTTTTTTGTATTCTCAAGAGGTTAATTTGTTGAAAAACCCCTGTACTTACGTCAGACTTTGAATATATGATATTTTTTTTATGAAATTGGAAGGCAAACAAGCAGACGGATTTCCTGATGGTAAGAAATTCACGTCGCCTAGAGACACCAAAGGTGGTAATGGTGCCGAGCCGCTATGTTAGGCCTCGAGCAAAGGTAAGTTTACCGGCTACCTTACCCTCCGAACCGGAACACGTCATGACGTTATGGCGGCAGGAATAGGTGAGGCGGTGGTACCAATCCGGGTGAGTCGCTGCGAAATTCTACCACCTACTCACTTGTCACGGTTTTAGTGACGATAAGCCTATGGTCGCCTTTTACGAGCTGCCTGGCAGGAAGTCAGATGGTCTATTCTGCAAATGAGACCGAACCAACACGGGAAACTATATATGATTCCTTATTACCGCTATCAGATCGGATCCCCGCCGTCACCGACTTCCGTAGTATTGGAGAATTGAAAAGTCAGTCAACTTGACCCAGGCTCAGATTGGCAATACATGGTTCCGTTAACTGTTTGTCTTTCAATACTCCAATAAAAAATGTGTAATAAAATTTTAAAATATTGTGTAACAAATACATAATATATTCGTAAATTCACTTCCAAATTCACACTTAAACAATTTATGCAAATTTTATAACACATTCGTATTTTAATCTATATTTTATAACAGGTGTTGCTAAGACAAAGCAATTTAGACGAAAAAAAATAATCCGTTCTAAGCTTTCTTTTAAAATGAAATGCTGATTCTAGTATTCAGACCTTACAAAAGTAGTTTGACCGCTTCAAAGACTTAGCGATTACTCATAAGTGACAAGCGCAACCTTTATTTGTTCCATGTAGTTGAAGACCCGAACCTACATCGACTTCATCGAGCTGATAGTAGAATGAAACATGTTTTACAATAAACCAGCTGTTGCCCGCGTGGTCCCACAGGAACATTGTTTCGGGATAAATACTATCCTATGTGTTAATCCAAATTACCCTCTATGTGTGTACCAAAATTTATGAAAATCGGTTTAGCAATTTTTGCGTGAAGGTGTAGCAAACAAACAAACAAACAGACAAAGTTTCGCATTTATAATATTAAAATAGGATTAAGTATTTATTAGAAAATATATTGAAAATGGTTTGCCTAAAAATCATGTACAAAATATGTTTAATTGTTAAAAAAAACGATTTTAATTCAATGTTGCAATATCAAAATAACAAGAAAATTTTATCCTGACTTAAAGAAAACATATACAAGACGTACAGAATGTGCAAATAGGTATGTCAATGCGGGATGCAAGGAAAAAAAGTGTATCAACGCGCTATTTTTTGCGAACACGATGTTACGGTTGTCTACAAAAATCGGCATAGTGATAAATCACTTTTTAAAAAAATGTTTAAAAATATTCTGTCCAAGTTTTTTTTGACAATTTCTTCTAATGTTCTAAATTCATTATTATATAACATGTTTCATTCTTTTATCAGCTCAGTGAAGGTCGAATCAGGTTCGGATCTTAGACTAGTAGAATTATTTAATATATACAAATACTACATAAAGACTATCTGTGCCCGCAATTTAATATATAGTTTACATAGTTAATTAAGAATTTTTCTAAAATAAAAGTAACCTAAGTTACTTCTTATCACAACAGGTAACTGCTAGAGAACGTTCCATCAGAATCGGTTCCGCCGTTTCAGAGATTAACCGGAATATAGACAGATATACATACGGACAAAAATAGTGAAAATAAGTTATTTTAGTATGTGTAATGTATATACATTCGTATTCATTTATTAAAAAGGGTTTATTTTAATTTAACAAAAAGATACTTATTTATTTGTATGGACCTATGTATGTTTATATTGGTAGATCACTAATTACTTAATAAGCAGTTGACTTGTAAGAGTATAATGTTGTCAAGTGTGGATGTGTGTTTATGTCGTATATTTCTATTTAGTTGTAAAGTTGTATGCATTTTTCAATAAATTCCTGTTTGGTATGAAAATACAAATAGATCGGTAGGTGGTGCCCCTGTCGGTATTATCCAAATACGGTGTTTAGAAGTTCGCTGGACCAGTAAAGCGTTTTTTCATAATATTTTCTATTGGTCTTTGATAAATAAAGTTTTACGTTGTGATTATCAGAGCGCCTCGTTGGTCTAGTGGCTAGCGTACACGCTTAACTACACCGACCAACCGCAAGGCTCGGGTTCGATTCCCAACGGGGGCAGGCATTTGATTTGACATTTGTCCAAACTATCGCTTCATTTTTATAGGCGTTAACGGGCAGGTCTTGTACGCAACGGAAATGTTGGTCCAACGACTTTTGTAAGGGAAGATAGTCTTGCCACTTTCACTACATAGTATAAAACGAAGTCGCTTCCTCTGTCCCTATATCCCTTTGTATGCCTAAATCTTTAAAACTAAGCAATGGATTTTGGTGCGGTTTTTTTTTGATAGATAAAGTGATTGAAGAGGAAGGTTTTATGTATATATACCTGGGCGAAGCCGGGGCTGGCCGCTAGTTTAAAACTATTTTAGAGTCTAAACAAGTATTTTTACAAACAGGAAAGCACGGATTCTGTTTGTAAATTATTAACTCAAGTTTAAATTTCATTTATTCATACTCAGAACTCAAACATTACAAGAAATTAAGTAAAAACTGTGATTTGGTGGGTTCAAGTTAACGCACTTTATTGTTTTCTTAAGGTTTTTTTTGTTTTGTTATGTTTTAGTTTTCATCGTTTTGTTAATTAATGACTGACTTAATTCGCTAACAAATGTTTCCTTTCTTTCTAATTTTCATTATCTTCTATTTATTAAAGCAGGCTTATGTAATATTAGGTTGTGGATTACATAGTATACCAGATTATCCTTTTTTTGTAATAATGAATAAGAAATTATAATGACGCGATTTTAGTTGGCTCGAGCTAACCTAGCGTTTATTACAGCCGAACATTGCTCAAACCCACCGGTATTTTTATAAAAAAGGCGCTAAGAATTTTGGCTACAATGCAATTGCATGTCAAATAAAAGATACT
This sequence comes from Calephelis virginiensis, assembly GCA_002245475.1. Classification (NCBI taxonomy): domain Eukaryota; kingdom Metazoa; phylum Arthropoda; class Insecta; order Lepidoptera; family Riodinidae; genus Calephelis; species Calephelis virginiensis. The sequence goes on along the minus strand of NJDC01000024.1, from coordinate 68,270 downwards.
TAATTAAACATTACTGTAAGATTTTAATGATTTGTACGATATTAAATAAGATTACAATAGCATAATTATATAATAAAAATGATAAAGGAGACATTTATAGTCGTACGATACAGCAGTACGGAATAAAAAGGATACAAAAATTATGTTCGCAGTGAAGAGATTCGTGTCTGCATGTCATGTATTTTTATTATTTATATTGATTTCGATGCTTTTGTCCTTTTTATAATGTTTCTGACTTGCCTTACGAAATGCATTTTCGACGTTAAATTGATTATTTATGTGTACCCCCTCTTTTTATTTATGCTCTTATCAATGAAGCGATCTCCATTTAAATTTTTCTTTGCTTCGCTCTTTTAACTACTGCATTGACATAACAACTACTTTTTTCTTTATCTGAGTTATAAAATAAAATTTATGTTTTTGCGGAATATGTGTATAAAAAAGTCGTTCTAAGATATTTAATCATATCAACATAACTATTTGTGTGCAAACATTTAAAAAAAAATAATTAAATATTAATATACATTTTAAATTGCAGCGCTTATTTATATTTTTAATAAACATTTATTATATTTATATGTCTAATTTTTATGTTTGATAAGCTTCATAATTTATTACAAATAATTTTAAAGGTAGATTAATTTTAGTCCTATCTACTATACACTACCACCGTTTCCAAACCTAGTCAGTCAGGAGAAGAAACGGCAAAACAAAATCCTGGGTAACCAGGGCTACCTATTATCTATATGCCTTTACTACCACCCTGGTACACTATACACACTCGTGTGTAGTACCACTTTTTTTTATCTTCTTAGATCTTCCTCTATCTCTCACTTTTATGTGTACCGAAAATATTCAAGTAAGATCCACATAATCACATTTTTGCGGTCGGAGTATGCTATGTCTACTTCATCATACGTTCTGACCGATCTCTTCATGGTCTATCTGTCTCTCTCGCACTGTTGCGATGTGTCGACACCCGACACATTGTCACCTACTTTTTATTGGACTGGTTTATTTAAATATTTGTTGAAAGGGCTTTTTCCGTGGCAAAAAAGTTCTCAGTAGTATAAACTACGCCTAGGCGTATCAGCTTTTAAACTTAAAAAAAAGCTTTAAGTGATATAAACTACGCTTAACCTCCTTATGCGTATGCGTTGGAGTAATATTGACGGTTTAGAGAGAAGGAATATCAGAACGAATGTTTTCGTTTCGCTTCGTATGGTTATCTCGTTAGTATACTGATATGAAACTGACGACTTACTTGCTGCTAAACGATATCACATAGACAAATTATATTTGTTCTACTTGTTTTAAACAATTTTTATAAAATGTGTTTATATGTCTAAGATACCATATATATTAACGTATTTTGTTCTCCCGTGAAAACTCGTTAAAACATCTAAGGAAAGAGTAGCTTGTGTTAATCTCCAGTTTCCTAGCTATCTATGAGTCCCGTCTCAACAGAGTTAGTCATTCTTTCATGGGCCAATGTATACGATTTTACAATAAACTTCCCGATTATACTCGTATAAAAGACCTGCCATTAAATAAATTAAAAAAATGTGCCAAAGTGAAATTGTATAAAAAATGATACCATATCATTGCTGAATATCCATCGGATAAGAATGCTTGGGATTAATTGCTCCTCATACCTATCTCTTATTAGAAATAATGTGTGAAGTAATATTAATAAATATGTATAGAATAAGGAAAAAAGTTTAAAGTTTCTTGTAGGAACTTCTCAGTGTGTGGCAGCGTTCCGATCCAGTGGTAGTTTTTAGTATTATATAGACTCGTCACAAGTGCCTCTTGTAAGGTGAATGTGAATAAAACTATTTATATTCTATTCTATCTACATGAAGTAATACACCATAAGATTGAAACGTGAAAGAAGGACAAACATGCTTTCTTATTTTTATGAATATGGACGTATTCATTTAGAATAAGAATGTGGAGAAATATTTATCGCTTTCGAACGTGAGTCATAAGTGCGAATTCCACGTATATATTATTTTTGAAAGAGTACAAGTGGCTATTTGGTCTGCAGGTGGCACTACCGCAAAATTCTCACAGTTGGTAGACAGCAATAAAATTATAATTATTCGATTGGAACGCAATCATGTTAATCCACTGTATATTATGGTAATAGGCTATTCTATAATTAGTTTGTTCTGTGTAGTTAACAATTATATGGCAGACATAAATCTATAGACGAGATACAAGTGTTATTGCGTTCAGCACCTTTTTACGTTACAATTTACGACGCTGTGGCGATCGTTAACAAATTTCCGCTTCTCGACTGCTACATAACTTCGTGATAATTACATTTTGAATTTTAAATCGAATGAAGAACAGAAGGAATCATTCATAAAAAACGTGCATCAATCAGAACAAAAAACCGATGCTTCAGGCGAGACAAAGAGCGAACGTACGCGAGATGAGATGGCACTATAGCTTGTTTAATAAAGACGTGCGCCGAACATTTTTTTTTCATTTATTAACTCGTTGATATAATTAGTAAATCGCCTCTGTGGTCTAGCGGTCCGGGTGTTGGACTTGACTGCATGAGGTCCTGGGTTCGAATCCCGGGTCGGCCAACACAAAGAAAATTGGATTTTTCCAATTTTCTAATAAAAAAAATGTTGGTCGGGATTGGAAATGTGCCCGGTTGGTGATAGGCTTGCCACCTATCACATTGTGGGACTTAGTGTTTTCGGCTAGTCGTGGGTGCCTTGGTTGTACCTCTGCTTATCTCTTCGGGGATATGGACGTGAAGATACTTTTAATTAGTATATTCTTGGGAGTAGGGGCATGTTGTTCCATCGCCCACTGGTGATTCCTGTATTATTCCATTATTGTGGTTATCATCCTTAGTGGTAGAGTCCTGTGCAGCAGCTCTCCCAGATTGTCACCCCAGATTTACTTATTTCCGCCGTAACAAGGTCATTATTTGTTACGTGTATATTTGGGCACATGACCGAGGATCCGACCGTTAAATAGCTACGCACAGGTAACACCTATGGGGTCTACAGGCGATCAGAATGACGTATGGCTTTATTTCCCCTAGATTACCATATTTTGCTACATTTTGATTGTATATATACGGTTTGACAGATATAACATTATTATCCATCAGTTCAAATAGGTAGACGTATTTTTTATATACAGTGTTTGGTAATTTTGACAACTACTTGGACATCTAATCAGCTAAATGTTAATAGCTTAGCGAACGTGTTTTTTTTTGAAAATGACTAATGTGTTCCAAATCTCGCGGTTTTTAAAACTTCACCGGTCTTTGCAGGCCGAGTGGAGTGCTCAGCCTGGCTCAGCCCGAAGCAATCGCTACCACACTGTATAAACGAATACACTTCATTATGCACCGAAAATGTACTAAATTAGACAGTATTTTTGTTTTAAAATTTATAGAAATTAGACAGTGTTTCACTAATAGTGTAATATCCAACAAAAGGGACACAAATGCGGCTCTATCGTTTTCGAGCGAATTTTGCTAGACAACCTTACAGTGTAGGTTATCTATTCGTATAATCTTAGGAAAGCCCAATTCACCGTTGCTTACAATTTGTCATTCTAGAACGTTTTTGAATTATTTAATGCTACTTAATAAAGCATATATTAAATTATTTTGTAAATG
>NJDC01000024.1:45148-64610 GCA_002245475.1 Calephelis virginiensis | reverse complement strand
ACTTCCTTAATCTATTTACTAATATTTACCACGACTTGACGTGTGTAGCTTAACATGACATTGTAGAATTTAATCCGTTAACATTCAATTCATCAACTTTTATCAGCTATATTAATTTACTTTTTCTTTTCCTTTACGTATTTTAGACGTTGTATCGTTAACTTGTATGTAAAAGCGAAAATATACTCATTAAACATAAAACAAAAAAAACATGCCATATGTAAAATATTACATTTTATTTTCACAGCTTAATTTTTTTTTGGGTTGGCTGGAAGAAATTTCTTTAGTTAGAGATAAGCTCGCCTTTTGTGCATTTTTAACTTCTCGTGTATTTTGTGTATTTTAGTTTTTATGTGCAATAAAGTGTTAAATAAATAAATAAATAAATGTGATCGAGAAGTAATTTGATGGGTAGAACATTTCTTTTTTATAATTTGAGAGGCAAGCGAAGAAGCAGAAGACTATCCTGATGATAAAAGACGATAGTGAGATTAATACGTCGCTTTTCGGAGGCCGGGATGTAAAGATTATTGTGCAAGTCGGTTATCCTTCCCTCCTAACCGGAACATGACCGACTCATTTGGAGGCAGGAATAGGTAGGGCAGTAGATCCCTACCCTGGAAAGATGCTGCATATTTTCCCTACATGTGCTCGAGCTGCCTGGCAGAATGGCAGGTAGTCTATTCGGATCAGTGTACCCGGACTAAGCCGGGGAAAAACGTCAAAAACAAGATGTCATCTAATAGCGATTACGTAAGAATATTTTCCTGTGGGAATAAAATAAGGCCTTCTAAAATTTGTTCGTGGTTAGCCTATAGCAACAAAATTTGACATGTGGCTAGATTATGGCTGGGATTTATCCTATTATTTTTACAAACTTTGGTTTCTACTCTCAAACGGGAATAAGCGATTGAATGATGACGATGAAACAACACCGTGGAGAGCTTGACTATATATTTACTGCCAATTTTAAGGCAGTAAAACTATTAAAATCTGCTCCAATTATTTCACCATTACATCGCGATTAGACTATTTTTTTTATTGCTTATGATTTCGAGATGGTCACACATAAATTTTATTAACATTCCACTATTCGTTTTTTTTTGTTTGAAAAGAAAAAGAAAAAATATTTATTTGCGGAATATGAGTGTTACAAAGATGTTACAAAATTATTTAAGCGTTCCTACATATTCTACCAACTTGTGGTGTGCAAATATTTTAATAGGTTTTTAATTATTTATTTATTTTTGAGATCAATTATGATGTTGAAGATGTTTGTGGAACCTAATCATGCTTAAAAAATGCATAAATTTTCAAATTAATAACATCTTTAATAATATGTCGTCAACACAGATGAATATTTAAGCATTACGATTATAATACTCAAAAACCAAAAAGTCATTATAAAATTAACATGGGATCACAAAATAATATATTTACGTGTCGGAAACGTGACCTTACCTTACCAAAAAAGAACCCGTGTTGGTCCGGGCGCCTTGCTGTACCAGGCAGCTCGAAAAAGGCGAGCATAGGCTTACCGTCACTAACACCGTGACAGAGTGGTAAACTTTCACAGCGACTCGCCCGGATTGGTACCATCGCCTTATCTATTCCTGCCGCAATAACGTCATAACGTGTTCCGGTTCGGAGGGTAAGGTAGCCGGTAGACTTGCTTTTGCTTGAGGCCTAACATCACGGCTTCAGGTTGGCAACGCACCTTTACAACCTTTGGTGTCTCTAGGAGGCGTGAATTTTTTACCATCAGGAAATCCGTCTGCTTGTTTGCCTTCCAATATCATATCTGCAACGCAACTTAAGTTTATAGAAAGAGAAAATACCATCACAACACAAGTATTATTTCTCAATGTAGCCTCGTCGCTGTAGGGTTGTGATATTTGTACGGAGTATGATGTTTTTATGGAGTAGCTCGGGCACCGGCGCCCGCCTAATTGATATTTAATGTACCAACTAATTTTACGACGGTTTTGGGGAGATTGTGGTGGAGAGGAAAGATTTCAACGAGCGCGACGTCTGCCGTAAGGTAGTGTGAGTAGACCGTAGCCCAACAAAATTTCGTACTTAGACTATAACTGTCCAAATTAAACATTTTTACAGTAATGTCCGATTTGTTTGTCATAAAAACATTTAGTTTAGCAATTCAGGGTAAAAGTATTAAAAACTAAAATTGATTAGCTTGAACCATTTTTGCAGCAATGTTGGCTTGTTGGATATAGATTAGATAGAATAATATATATTTAGTCTTGGTAAGAAAAAGTTCAGTTTAAAAATAACTGTTTCTTTTTGTTTAAAGATGCATAACTCTATACATTCCCAGTACGTAAAGTTGTACGTATAATACATATAATAAGCTGGTTTAATTTTATTTAAAGGTTACTTTAAATACGTAAATACAAAAAAAAAAAATTGAACGTATGTGTCTTTACAGTTTCTACTTAAGATCTGTAGTAACAATAACCCAAGTGTTGCCCTTAAATTAAACACAACAAGATATGGATTTGCCCAATGGTAAAATTTGCATCTTTGTTTTGGATGAGCGTCTTTTATTTTTTTTAATATCCCATTAAAAATAGTTTAAACGTATACTATATATTCGTCGGTATACATATTAAAGTGGATGTTGTATACATATCATAATAAAAAGTGTGACAATTTTTTTTTCTATAAAAACGAATAATATGAACATTAGTGTTTTGTGAATCGTTAGCTACTATTTATTTATAACGGTATATTGTTGTGTCCTACTTAGCATAGACGTAAAAATGCAAATGAATCAAAGTAAATACAATTTAATTTGCTACGAAAATAGTCTAATTTATGTGATAAATGCAAAAGTAACGGCCTTTGATGTCGCCGCCGCGTTGCTCTCAACCAAATTCAATACAACCTACCTATTTTCCGCAACATATTTTAGGTTTCGCAAAAATGTTTAACAAAGTTTTTTTAATCTCAGAGTGGGTTTAGACCCATATCTCTCGCTGACGACTCTCCAGTCATTTTAGCTACCGAGGAGTCAAATGATATAGTTATATTTTAATACCACTTATCGAATACGCCGGTAGTTATGTCCCATAATGATAAATTTCTGTGCAGTACTGTTAAGTAAGTTCACCATTGCAGAAGAAATTAATGTATTTTGTAGTGGTCAAAACTAACAATACTAGCTATTCCAGCGAACTTCGTCCCACCCAATCTGTTTGTATGGGAAAAGTTAAAGTACGGTTTTTCCTAGTTTTTTCGCAGTTTTTTTTATTATCTTTCTAACCTACCCTGGAGTTCCACAAAAATTCCAAACCATAATTAGCCAATACAGCCATTTTCAATCATTATTGAGTCAACATCTCACATGTAGGTAAATTGTGAGCCAAATCTATATATTTTGAAATTTTTTTCAAACCTCCTGATTTCGAAGTAGGTAATCGGTTCACCTATTCTTGTTGCTGAAATTACTCTGTCATGTTCCGGCCCGGAACACTTGCACGACTTGCACAATTTGCTTTACTTGCTTTTAAAAAATTAAAAAGCCGAATTGAGAACTTCTTCTGTAAAATTAAAAAGGCAGTCATGAGGAATTTCGGTGGAAGAGAAAACATAAACTTTCTATCTATTTTCTCGCGCTAAGACGCTGAACTATATTTTCCGGTATTACTAATAAAGCGAACAAAATTTTCACTTTAAACAATTTGCATCAAATTAAGATATATAGCGAATGTCGGCTTCAGTCGAACCTTAGGACATTTTAAGGTGCTCCAGATAAGAGCATTAATATTTAAAATAAACTAGTAGTAAAATATATTTACATATGTAAATCAGGTGCTATCATTTTCCATTCACAAGTCTCAATTCTTTCCCAAACTTACCTGAGGATATATTCCTAAACAAGGAAATACGCATAGAATATACCTAGGGAGTGACACCTTACAATTTACTTTAGGTGCATGCGATGAGGTAGGTTATTGTGGCTAAGTGCGAGTCGGCATTATCATGAAGGGTTCCATAGAAGCGACCTTAGATTAGGAGTATATAGAATACTAGCGGTCCACCCCGGCTTTGCACGGTTATGAAATATATATCTAAACCTTCCTCTTCAATCACTTTATCTATTAAAAAAAAACGCATCAATATCCGTTGCGTAGTTTTAAAGATTTAAGCATACAAAGGGACAGAAAAAGCGATTTTATTTTATACTATGACGTAGTGGTGATTTTAAATAAAAGAGTGAAAAAGCACATTACAGCACATTTTCGGAAACCGGAAGTATAATTTTTGTCGGTTTATAAATAGAACGTAACAATTTTTTGATTGAGAAAAATAACGACACAAGGACCTTTCAAAATAGCTATTCAAATTTTAAGATGTATGTACTTTTGGTTTTCAATGTAATGGCACGTTTTTTATTTGACTTTCACTTAATTCAATTTAATTAAAAAAAATCTTTGTTTTTTCGTATTATTTATTAAAATGACAAAACAATGCTTCCGGTTTCTGTAAATATGCTATATGTATATCAATAATTGCCTTTCCACTATTTTATTTAAAAAAAAATGTGTACCCATTCCACAACTTTGGAAATGTCCATATTATAAACGATTGATTTTGAAAATGAGCAGTTTTAGAAACTTCTATGTCATTTTTAAAGACTAGATTAAAAAGGCATTTAAACCGCATTTTAGGGTTGACGAAGTAAATATTTATTGGTTAATTCAGTTATATGGGGAACTTCAGGTCACTTTATTTGTTTAAAAATCGTAAAGCGGTTTACACAGTACATCTACCTGTGTAGCCCTGTAGGAATAAGATGGCTGTGAGATAACGATGGACAGGCAGACGGACATGTCGAAACTATAAGTGTTAAATTTTTTGGCATTCAGCTAAGAAACCCTGAAAAGTTACGTCAATACTTTAAGACTCTAACGTTAACTTGGTTGAATGATAGATAGATATATTTTGCGGTAGTTACACTCGCAGCGGCGAAATTTTCTAAAAGTACTAGATTGATGCGCTATTGTCTTCCACAGTCATTTTTGTGCATCCTAATTAATTTAGTATCTTCACGCCCATATCACCAAAGGGGTAGAGAAGCACCACCAGGGCAACCACGACTAGCCGACTACACTAAGTCCCACAATATGATAGGTGGTAAGCCAATCGCCAACTGGGCACATATCCAATCCCGGGCAGCATCATCTGTATTTCTTGAGGACCTGAGAATCGAACCCGGGACCTCAAGAAGTAAAGTCCGACGCCGGACTGCTAGACCGCAGAGGCGATTCATTATGGAAAAACCTTTCCGCATCAGTTAGCAAAATTTTATAGCATAAGGCAGCGAAGAAGCATATGACTCTCCAGATTTTTAGTCACAACCATATAAGATCAACCATATAAGATCTATACTAAGATCACTATAAGTAAATTTCATTTTTTTTATATTTTTTCATAGATGGTATAACTAGGTGAGTCACGTTGCTGTGACCAGGGCAGTAGACTTTGCAAGCCGATGCAATGAATTATACCAGCACTTGGCTTGCTGGTTACGAGGTGCCTGGCTGCTATTCAAATTATCCATTCTGCAAAGACACTTTTATAGGTTAATTCTTTAAAAATACTAGAACGAGTACCTACAGTATATGGTGCGACTTATGTGGGCTGCTACCATCGCCTTATTCCTATTGTAATGCCATTGGTTTATGATATTATCATGTTATGGAAAGTCGCTGTTTCACAATTATTTGTAATGAAACCGCGAGTTTTATCTAGAAATAGTATTCAAGGTGCTATTAAGGCCCCATACTTAGTCAGCCAGAAGAGCCAATTAGCGCACTCCCCCGTTCCATGATTACTATGAAATATTGCGCTCTAAAGTAAATGTCGTAAGCGCCAATTCACTATTTTTGACACTATAAAAGTAATTTGAAAAAAAAATATAAAAACTGAAACAGTTATCTATTAGGTATAATACTTATCTATGTTTATGTTAAATATGGTGTCGATATTTTCATAATTGAGTATGGGTTTTGCTTTCAAAAAAGGGTTAACTTTTTGATTTTTTTCTATCGAGCAAAGTGAAATGAATCGTGTTTTGGAAACACTAGTCTTATAAAGCATATTAATGTTAATCTTGTGTATTTTTGTCGCCAAGATCCATAATTGCTTTGTATGAAAAAAACGGTATATTGCTGACGTATTTTAGCATACATGGCCCCTTAAGTTTCATTCAAGGTCCATGCTTTCCTAGTAAGTTTTGCACTTACGCAAACAAACATACACACTTACACACACACACGCTTATGCTTGAGTACTTTAGATTTATATGTATCTTGATGAATATCTATTATTCGATGATGTTATAATCAGATTGATCAATTAATACTATAAGAACAAGAATTGTATGGAAGAGCGTAGCTTCCTGGCACATACATGTTTTGCTTAGAAGGACGCTGTAGTAACTTAATTGCACCATGTAATCCCAATTGCAGTAAATTAATAATTTTTTTTTTGATTTTTTGAAGTTATGTGTTTGTCGATCACGCAGTTTGATTTCTTAAACTAATCGAGTTTTATGGCGAACGGCGCGTCAAGCAAAAGTCCCAAACGAGTTACTGACCGGTGGTGTTGGCTTAGATAAATATTAATGACTTAAGAGCTCGGACATTTCCTGGGTGAGCTATTACTCACTTTCTCAACATTTTTACATATTTTGACATACTTTTAGGGGTAACATGACCAATTTAAGCACAGTAAAAACTGAGAAAGACCGACTACAGTTTAAACATATTTTGCATTATTTTTAAAGATAACTTAAGGCATTTATTGGACAAGTGCTTTTTAAGTTCTATAAATCTTGGCCATCCAAAAAACATATAAAAACCATACAGTTTAATTGATGATTTTCTTTTTGGCGTTGGTTAAAAACAAACATTTAAGTGGTAAGTGAAAGGATTAACAGAATGAGTACTTCTTCTCTGAAATGAGAATAAAAATTAAATAAGCGAGAATTCCAGAAACATTTTTTTTGGTTTACTTATAAGTGTCCATTTAATCCATTAGACACAAAATTTGATTCAAAAGGAGATGGACCACTCCCTATACTAAGATTGTCCTGGACCCAACAAACAATACACAACGCTTAAAATACTATAATTAATCATTTATTTTCTCTGAAATCAAATCTGTATCACAGACACTATATATATTTCAAACTATACGTTTTTTCAAAATAAAAGTAAGTAAATATATAAATAAGTATGTATAAATATATATATACTATTTCTATGCACTAGCACTTCTTTGTTGTTCAAAAGTAGTCTACACTAGCGAACCAGTCACTTTTTAAAATAATAAAAATACAAAGTAATAAAAGTATAAAAAACTTGTTTATGAACATTTAAAACAAAGATATTTGAAGTCAATAGTGGGTAGGTATTAAAAGCCCAGAAGATTAAATTGTGTAATAGATTATTTATTTGCTTATCAGACAAATCACACATTCTGTACAGCCTTTTAGGATGTAACGTAATACAATAATTTGAAAAATTTTAAGTATTATTATAGTAATTTTGAGTCTTTTTATGCTTCTTCTTCTTTTTAAGTTATTTTTTTTAAATCCAACCTTAATTATTTTGTAGTTTATAAAAACAAAATTGTCGATTCAAGACAGATGAAAAAGTTTTTGTATTGTTGATAACGTCGAACATTGTCAAATAGAAAAATAATTTAGACTTCCGTCATGAATGAAATCGTGATCATATTGAGACATTTAATAAGAAAAATAATAATTACGAGTTTTGGCGCCATCGAGAGAAAAGATGGTCGAAGTTTTTTCATAATTATTGAATTTCGTGTTGATATTGAGTGAAATTAGTCAATTTTGGTGGCATTTTGTACAATTTCGTTCAGTGAAAGTGCACAAATGAAATAATCATGAAGAAATTAGCGTATCGTATATTTCCTCGTTGCCGCCGAATCTCATTACATGACCTTGTGTAAAAAGGCCACCGCTTTACCCAAGAGCCTGACATGACTTACTGACGACTTATGACTGATGACTAGGTAATTATAATTGATATAAAATTTGATGCAAATTTTTACTTGACTAATGGCAAAATACTAACGAGATTGCCAAAACCTAAAGAAAGAAAGAAAGAAAATAATAATTACTGTTATGTATGTTGGACTCATGGCGAATTCGGTCCATCTCCTTTGCATAAACTGCACGTAAATTTAATCATGTACTTTTAAAACGTACAGTTTATTGTAGGTTTAATTGATATCGTTTTAACGCATTTATTAGTTTGATTGCATGTTATTTATAATAAACATTTCGACAAGTGTTTGTATAATGAACAAAATTATGTGTTGAGTAACAGTAATTTGGTACATCAGGGCAGGATTGGAAGATTAACCGAAACTTAAAATATTGACCGTCTCGTTGGTCGAGTGGCTAACGTACACGCATAATGAAACCGACCAACTGCAAGACTCGGGTTCGATTCCCGACGGGGGTAGGCATTTGTGTGATGAACATTTAGATGTCTGCATTTCCGGGTGTGAATGTTTATTAAATTTATTCTGATATCTAGTTATTTAAGTATTTCTACGTTTTAATCGTTGACTAACACACATAACACAAGCATATAATTTGCTTACTTTGAGGTTGGACTCAATTTATGTAACTTTATCATCAACATCAGCCGGAGGACGTCCACTGCTGGAGATAGGCCTCTCCCAAAGAGCGCCACAAGTCGCGGTCACCAGCCGCTTGTATCTAGCGACTCCCCGCGACTTTGACCAGATCATCAGTCCACCGGGTGGGAGGTCGTCCAACACGACGTCCTCTGGTGCAGGGCCGCCACTCGAGAACCTTTCTTCCCCAGTGGTTATCGGTTCTGCGAGCAATGTGGCCTGGCCATTGCCACTTCAGCTTGCTGCCTCTCTGGACTATGTCGGTTACTCTCGTTCTCTTGCGGATCACCGAATTACGGATCATATCTCGCAGAGAAACTTGTCCAGAGTTGTGTAACTTGTCCAGACATATTTATTTATTTATTATTAAAGAAGAAGATGGGCCGAACTCTCAAATTTTTAAAATTCGTAACAATCCAACAAGCATACAACTTATACAGTAATGATTAAATATTTTTTTATGAAATGTCTCAATGTAATTTACTTAAAGGTTTTTAAAAGGTGATTTTCGCCTCTGTGGTCTAGAGGTTCAGTTGTTGGACTTGACTGCATGAGGTCCTGGGTTCGAATCCTGGGTCTGGCAACAAAAAGAAAATTGGGTTTTTCTAATTTTCTAATAAAAAAATGTTGCTCGGGATTGGGAATGTGCCCGGTTGGCGATAGGCTTGCCACCTACATTGTGGGACTTAGTGTCTTCGGCTAGTCGTGGTTGCCCTGGTTGTGCTTCTGCCTACCTCTTCAGGGACATGGGCGTGAAGGTGCTTTAAAATCAATGTTTATGTCTCTGGGCTTAAGTGTCCCATATCACAAGTATCACAAGTATATAATTTGTCTACGTTATCAATTATAGGTGTAGATATCAGATATATTTATGATAATTCAAGTAAAACTTAAATCAAGTTTACGAGGTGTAAAAATTAATGACACAATCTAGGTAATATATTTCTCCATAAATCGGACATTTAGCAATATGTTTATCATTCAAATTTGCTTTTCCATATCCTAGTTATTACAGAAGATTTAGCATAGCTCATTCACGGCCGTATTACGAAAGAGGTAGGAAGAGGTACACCCAGGGCACCAACATCTAACCGAAGACAGCCTCCCAATGTGATAGGTGGCCAGGCTATCGCTAACAGGGCAGATATCTATTCAATCCCGGGCAACGTTATCTGTATCAAACAATTAAAAAAACACACGTTCTTTCTGTTGCCCAGCCCAGGATTAAACCGCAGAGGTGATTTATTTTTAAGTTCTAAGTTTGTTGAACAAAAGTACAAAAATTCGAAAAAAGGTATTCAACTTACTTTTAGAGAAAAATTATTATAATGTCAAAGATTTTCTTGCAGATAAAAATAAATAAAACAGTATTTCTAATATGATTAATTTAATTGCAGAATGTTGGGTGTAGTACTATTATATATTCTGTGGTTGGGTGCACAGGAGTTTGTTTCGCCGTTTCTTCTCCTGTCTGGATAGGTTTGGAAACGGTGGTAGTTTACGGTAGATAGGGATAAATTAATTTACATTCTAAAAATTGTGTGTATTAATAAATAATCATGTAATCTCGAAACAAACAAAAACAGTGTGTAAATAGTAAATCGTGAATAAATAATTAAAAACATATTAAAATATTTGCACACCACAAGTTGGTATGTAGGAATATGTAGGAACGCTTAAATAATTTTGTAACATCTTTGTAACACTCATATTCCGCAAATAAATATTTTTTCTTTCTTTCTTTCTTAACTCAATCTGAGAGGAAAACAATTAGGATCGTAAAGATGTTATTTTTTTATGTAAGAGTTCAGCGTACATGACTCTCCTAGTAGTAGAACACTATAAATGTTGTAAGTGTGTGTGGCTGTCGTGTGGCCGGGATGTAAGGCCTATTCTGCCAGATTACCGACTACCCTACTCTCTGTACTCGTTATGGCGGCAGCGGCAAATCGTTGAAACCCTAACCGAGCAAATTGCTGCACAGCATTCTGTCCCCAGTGGCCTAGTTGGTTAAGACCTGGCCTGGCAAAGAGGCAAAGCAGAGGCAATCTTTTCATCTCAGTGGAACTGGACCAACGCAGGAAAATTGGTTGAAGTTAAATTTAAATTATAATAAATCTTGAAGACGACGTCTTTTAGCTGATCTTGATTTTTTTAATAAAAACTAGATTGAGTAAGTGAAACATTGCAAGCATATACTTAAATTAATAACAGTTAGTTAATTTGTTATTTATTGTATCAAAAAACATGATGCAATTTACACAAAAGCATAATCACAATAATATGTTGAATTAGTTTGGTATATGTTATAAAACAATACAAATTTCTTGTTACTTTCTAACCATTTAAACCTAAAACGTCATAAAGTATAATACATATTAATCAAAACAATCAAACTATTGCCTACTTTGGTGTCTATAGGCGGCGTGAACTTCTTAGGAATCAGGAAATCCGTTTGCTTGTTTGCCTTCTAATATCATAAAAAATAGAAAATATTTAATACCCTTTGCACATTAATATATGAACAGCTTACTTATTGGGACCTGTTTTACATAAAAAAATCATATAATTTTTGCTTGCATATAATATAAGTAAGTAATATAATATTCCCCATTATTTACTCTCGTGACATTTAAAATGGCTAACTTTAAATTTTAATTTTTACACTACATAGATAATATTCAAATGCACACATAAAACATTTAAGGGTCATTTAATGGATTTTCTGGGAAGAAATAATATTTAAAAAAGGGGTCATTGTTTGAGGTCGAATATTTTTAAATGTATTATGATACTAGCAAATAAAATGGCAATTAAATATTTCGGAACAGCTAGGGCGTGTTCGCTGGCACAATTAAACAATAACTCGTTTTATACACTAATAAAATTATTGAAAACAATAACCTCCTCTGGGTTGCGTTTCTAAGCATTAAATGTAGATTATTATCATGCAATCTGTCAGGGAAAATAAAGGGCCACGAAAAGGTCTTATCGATAGGAATGCCATTAGCTGGAGGCGCCTCGCACGCGCCATACCTTTGCGCAAAACTTCGCCAACGACAAAAAAACTATTGTCTATTGAGCTATCGGTGACAAACTGGCAAATTATTGTTTGCTCGAAAGAGACAGACAGTTGAAAAGTTTGTGAGGGAAAGAGACAAACTCCAACCCTATAGCTGTCACTATAAATAACAGGTCCTAATGTGCAGGCGCCACACTTATTACAACAGTCCCGCACCACCTCAGGTAAGTTATTGACATTTGATCCGTCTGTGTGTTGACTTAAGATTATGGTTTTTTCACAGGCTCGTGTAAGATTGGGAGAGACCATAAAACCATTGTCATTACACTGGGTTCTTCAATTTTATACTGCACGTAATGTCTATTTTTAATCCTTTTTATTTCTTAAAAAAAGTATCTTCACACCCAAATTCCCGAAGTAGTAGGCAGTGTCACAACTACTACTAATCGAAGACACTAAGTCCCACAATCTAATAGGTGGCAAACCTATTGCCGACCGGGCACATATCCAATCCCGGGTAACGTTACCCGGGTAAAATTGAAAATAACATTTTCTATTTTTTTTGTTGCTCGACCCGGGGATCGGACCTGGGTCCCCAAGAAGTCAAGTCCAACGCCGGACCGCTAGACCACAGAAGTTTTTTATTTTTTAGTTGTTTTATTTTTACTTTGCAACCTTTTGAAATGGACCTACGGTCTGTTTGCTCTGCATTATATTGTATTAACACATCATTATAATTTGGCGAGCTTAACGTTATGGAAGACATATTCATAAAACATTCTTTATCTTTATGTAAAATTTATGGAATTTTAGAATAGAATTAGCATTTTATTTGGTTACTAGAATTTTTATGGTATATTAAATATGCTTCTTTTTGAATTTAACTGATAGCGCGTGAATAAAATCACGAAAACAGTAATTTTACCAAAGAATTGTATATTACTTAACCTCAAGGCGAAGTTAACGCATAGCACATTTCATAGCCCTATTATAAAAAGTTATAAGTTATAAAAAGTTAAGTTATTATTAAAAGTTCGACATTGGAAGTTTGATTATTTTGTAGGTTTAATGGTCTACCAAATTACCGCCTACAGTTAACGTTTGTGCTTCAATACACGCCAAGTTCAGCCGATTCTCTGATTACGTATCGATTGGTTTATTTAGTTTACATATTAATGCTTGGCGTGAAGATATGTGTACATGAAGATATTATGTATTTTAATGAATCTATTTTGTTATTATTACACTTTCAATGTTGCATGAGTATATCGAAAGTGTGACATAAAGTGTTTAACTGTATACACTTTGGTATACTACAAAAAATACTTATTAAATAAATAATATCCCGGGTCGGCCAACACAAAGAAAATTGGATTTTTCCAATTTTCTAATAAAAGAAAAATGTTGGTCGGGATTGGAAAAAGTGCCCGGTTGGCGATAGGCTTGCCACCTATCACATTGTGGGACTTAGTGTCTTCGGCCAGTCGTGGGTGCCTTGGTTGTACATCTGCCTACCTCTTCGGGGATATGGGCGTGAAGATACTTTCTTTTAAAATAAATAATTGTTTACCCATTTTCCCTACAATTTCCTTTCCATAAGAACCTTCTCCTGACAATAACAAACATTACAATTTTTTTTAGCAAAATTGGTATATCTGTTTAGGCGTGATGCGATAACCTCGCGAAATGGTGATTAATTTTTTCAACTTTTGCGGTTTAACGGTCCGGCATCGAATTTGGCTTCTTTAGGTCCCGGGTTTGATCCTTAAGTCGGACCAAAAACGTAACATTTGTTTTTTTTAATTTCTAATAAAAATGATGTTGCCTGGATTTGAATATGTGTTAGGTTGGGGACAGCATTGTAACGACATACATCACGTTGTAAGCGTAGTGTTTTCAGCTATTCTTGGTTATATTGGTTGAGCCACTGCCTACGTCTTCGAGGATACGGGCGATGATAATAGTTTTTGCTACTTAGTAATACAACCAGCAAACAATTTCTTTCTTTTTATGTTAGAATACGAACAAATATGCGGTTTTTTTTGGTGGTAGGAGGAATCTTAGTGTGCAAGTCTATCGGTTACTCTACCCTCTTCGGACACGACAATAATTTTCACTGGCACTGTGCATGCAAGAATAGATACCGGATTACCAATACTGACAAGCAGTTGCAGTACATTTTACCACCTAATCATCATAGTGTACGTTATCCTAAATTTATGAAATAGGGTTACAATAACAGCAAAGTTTACATAATACAATGGCATAATTATAGCATTTTATTACGAAATGTAAAACATGAATTGATCCAAACTACAAGGTGTCTGGGAGGTGGACGAGCGGTTGGTCAACTTGCAACATTGTACGTGTGTCGGTGGAGCTGTTTTGTTGTATGAAAAATTCATGAAAGCTTAATAAAGGAAATACTTTATTAAGCTTTCATGAATTCATATCAGGGACATGCATTAATATTGATTTTCAAACTTTGCCATTTTTTATACGGCACTCCCGTGGGAACTTGTTTAGATGTGGGGATAAAAAGTAGCCTTAATCATTTTCTAGCTTCGTAACTATCTACATATACGAAAATTATACCAAAGCATCATAGCGAAATGTAGAGAGACAGCAACAAACCCATTTTCGTGTTTATACACATAATATTGCTATCTATTGAAAAGCGTTGAATGATAAGTTATGTGACATTTGCTGACACAGAAAAAATACGTCTTAGTAAGAGGCTACCTCTGCCAGCATACCAAAGATGGTCAAAAGTAATTATTGCATGATCTATCACCTTTGTGATAGCCTGGAACACATATTTTTTTAGACACCTGAAACGATAAAGGTGTATTGAGAACCTGAGGATGGGGTTTTAAGATTTTGGTATAAAAAGGCTTCCCTAATAGCTAGCTACACTCCAAGTCATTAGACGATAGTTATGAGCTGTTCTGGTGCTAGGAATATGTGTTACTGACCTGTTGCAAGACTCTTGTCCGGTTTTATTTTACTGGAGAATAATGGAGTTGTCACATCGCAACACAACATGAATTTATTTATGTCATTCACTAGCTGTACCGGTGAACTACGTTCCATCTGACAACTATTATCAGTTTTTTTATCTGAAAAATTATAATGCTGTTCCATTACTTTTCGTACAGTTTTTAATTTTCTCATATCCTGAACTAGACGATAGTTACAAAATGAAAAATAACTGTCCAGTTGTTGTTCTTATTTTAGCCAAACTAACGCAAAGCGTATAATTGTACATATACGTAAAGATTTGGGGTTAGTAGCTTCTATTACTAGAACAAAGTATCATTAGTTTTAACATTGTTTTTAACTTTGTGAAACAAATAAATCTATACATTTAAAACCGTTTCACTTAATCTATAGATGGTGAACATAAATAATACTTATCATATACCCATAAGTTTCATAAATCTAACACAGAATTTTTGCCGATATCGCTGCTATTAGGCCAAGGAAGTTGTAAATATTTGTTACCTTATACATACTGTATAATTACAAATACTTACTGCGTATTTATTTTCAAGGTTCGAGGCTAAGGTGTTGGATTTAATACCACTTAATTAGGTGCTAACGAGTAACGAGCTATTTTGCTAACATTTAACACGGAACCGTTTATTTTCTTATTCTCAATTTCCTTTCCAAGAACGCTATCGAAATCGAATAAATACGAAAAGTGAACTAACATCATACGCATTAACCTCAAACATGTAAGTCAAATTCAACTATAATAACTTTGTATTTATGCCAGGAAATAAATCGAACAAACCCAAAAACAACAAAAAACTAAGTTACAAAAAGTGTTGTAAAGTACTATTTTGGTTTTGATATTTTTATACATTGTTGATGAAATGCAGTATATTTTATTATCGTAGAGACGTGTATATCTGTATCTACCTACAAGTATAAAACAATACTACAATTATAATACCACCTCTTTAGTCCAGGGGTTATCTTACTCGTCTAACAATGCAGCAGGCATTTGTAAAATTGATGTCTTTATTGTGTTTTTATTATATTTTTATTTAAGAATTTCTATATATTAGAGACATTAAATAATACCCAGGCGTAGGTAGTTTTTACCTTAGTTAAATTTCTATGATTAGTCTGAAGATATTATTAAACTAAATTAATATTTTAGAGTAGAATACTGATGAAATGCATAAATAATTTTCTGCTGTTCATTTACATATACTCGTTTATTTTTTAAACTAACTATCTAATTGACTGTGGCGTCATATATCTTTTAATTTCGACTGAAGAAAGAAAAAGTTACTTGTCGACGGTTGAGTCAAACACGTCTAAAAAATTAAAACGTTTTAAGTAACAACTTAATTGCATGTGATAAATTACTAGACACTTCGTTTATTCTAAAATTGGATAATAGCTCATTGTTTGAAGATAATCATTGTAATTTGCAGGTAAATAATAACATTTATAACAGAAATACATCAGTCAACAGCTCGCTTGAGTTTTGATAAAAACTTTTAATTAAGTATCAAAAGAAGATTGCGCAACCAAGTCATAAATATGTAACACAATTTAGCTTGTTAATTACCTCATAGAACGAAGATGTTCAATCATAACAGGCTTCAAGTTGTTTATGATTTAAGAAACCATTTTTTAAAACATTTATTCGTATAATTAGTTGTTATTTTCTTACAATATGCAGATATTTTATGACTGACTGACTGATTCATCATTGCCGAGCAAAAACTGTTAGAGTACAGCCATGAAACTCCGTGATTAGGGTCGTTTTATTGAGTAAATAAGGCCGGAATTTTGAAAATCATACCCCTAAGGGGGTCAAATAGGGGTTCAAAGTTTGCATGAAAGTCCTTATGAATGGGTAGTTAGTAAAAAAATTACACTATAGATGTTGTTGGTGCTACCATGTGACCAGGATCTTACGCCAAGATGCCTCTATGCACGAAGAACTACAACAGCGACCACTGAAGTTATAGCACATAGTATTCATGTATTTTTTTAAATTTTTAATGCTGAAAATGAGAAATGAATTTTATTGTTCACACTAGGCTTCTGCGCTAACCTAACTAATACCTACTTAACTAAATATACCATACCAAAGCAAATAGACAAATAGACAAATATTAAATCGTATACGATTACGATGAAAAAACTTTTAGGGTTTAGGATTTTAAACTTTTAGGGTTATTAAACGATAAGCGAAAATATATATCCATTAAGATAGTTGAAAATGAAGTTGTATTTATTTTATAGTATTAATAAATACAAATCTTCCGAGGATATTTATAAACAATGGTGGGTGGAATATTAGGTTATTTGTAAGCAATTACACAGTCTAAAACTAGTGACATCCGATTAACATCTTAAATCTATAATAACTATTAACGACAAAACAAATTCAAACAAAAGATACAATCAGCTGCTCTTGGTAGGGCTGTCATCAACTATTAACTATATTGTGTATTGTGTAATATAGTTTTAGTATATTGCAAATATATTAAGTATGTACTTACTTTTTTATAGAATAGGTGGCTAACGAGCAGGTGGACCTCCGCCGCCCACGGACAGCTCTTACATCACAAGTCTCACAATTGTGTTGTCATTATTTGAAAAATGAATAATTTCTTTTTTTGAAGGTCCCCGAATCGTAATGTTTCGGAAACACTGCCTCTGGTAACAGGAAACGTACAGTAGATGAGCGACATGTAGCCCTACCAGTTTGCCCTTCACTTCCAGATGACCGCGAAATTGGACTTCATTCGAAACATCAACTATAATTCCAAAACTGGATGCAGTGTCAGAGAAATGCCCTCAAAACGAGATGATATGACGAAGGGCTTTTTTGCCGTAAAACTAAAACAATATTAATACATATTTTTTATTCTATATCGGTAGCAAATGCTTAGTAAAAAATTGACAAATATTTTTGCTGATTATTAATTGAATAATACTGATTGTCATATATAAATTAATTGGAGATTGAGTAAATATGTAAAAAAGTAAGTATCTTCACGCCCATATCCCCGAAGAGGTAGGCAGAGGCACAACCAGGGCACCCACGACTAGCCGACGATACTAAGTCCCACAATGTGATAGGTGGCAAGCCTATCGCCAACTGGGCACACATCCTATCCCGAGCAACATTTTTTTTATTAGAAAATCGGAAAAACCCAATTTCCTTTTTGTTGGCCGACCCGGGATTCGAACCCGGGACCTCACGCAATATGTTATGTTGAGTAAATATGTAATATGTTAAAAAATATTAAAAATAAATAATAAATTAAATAAATGTATCTGAACTTGTTGTCGCACCAGACTTCTAGAAATTTGTAAAGTATCGATATCAACCAACAAAATTTATCAATTCTTTACTAATCATATTGTGCAGAGATCAAGCAATGATATATCTCCCTATTATAATCAAATAATATATATGTATATCAAATAATAATACATAGTATCAAATGATTTATATGCTACGGTAATAGAGATGTATATCTAAAAATATAAATGTGTAAATGTACAAATTATCAAAACTGTACAAATAATTAAAAAACGTTAAAGTGACAGCCCTTGTAAATGATGCGCCACAACGTATTGATAATGATCTAAAATAAGATAAGAGCCGGAAGCTCCTCGCCCTTACCCCGTGTAAGGAACAACATTTAGCGATCTTTGTTTCTACACAACCTACCAAGGTTTAAAAATCCGACAATTAATACTCCTTAATTAATAATCCTTAAATTAAGCACATTAATTTGTTATTATTTTTATTTATTTTGTCAAGTAGATTGTCAGAGATTCATTATAATGCTTAGGTTTGTAATATAGTACAAATAAATAATAGTTTTAGCTCAGTAACACTGCATAAACTACTTTGACTTCATTAAGTAAGTCAGCTCCTCACACAAGAAATTAGTAATTTCCTTGATTTTCCTGATATTCCAGTACCAGGCCTGGACTTGGTGGCAATGGGACTACCTTGGAAGTGAGCTCCTTTAAAAAAAGTTTTTTAAAATCGAATACAAAATTCGTCTTCATAAAATTATTAAATCCTTTTTGGTCACTGTTTACGTTTCTACCATAAGCTGCACAGTGTTATTAAAGATATACTTTTAAATAAGTTTGAAAAATGTATAACAGCAAAATTATGTAAGAAAGGATATCTTAAGGTCTCAGAGTATTTAGAAGACGAACGTGCTTGAGGATAGAGGTTTTAATTTCGCACTGCAATTTGTAATATGTGTAAAAATTTGTTGTCCTTTGTTACTTTACGTTTCAGTAAAATTAGACAAGACAGTAAAAGACAAGCCCACTGAGTTTTTGAGTTTCTTTCGCTGGATCTTCTCAGTGTGTGGCCGCGATTCCAATCCGGCGTGAAATTATAAAAATGTCGAAGCGCACAAGTACCTCTTGTATGGCGCACGTGAATAAAAATTTTCAGATTTTGATTTTGGAGTCGAACATGTAACCACCTCCTTTTTAAAGTCGGTTCAAAATACATTCCATTTTAATTATTTTCAAATAAATTTAATAATATCTACCAGGTACTGGTACCACGTAACAGTGAGGCCACGTTTTATAAAAACGGGCGGCTTTACATACTGTCGCCTAAGGGCGTACACACAAGAGAATCTAGTAATGTATGAGAGAAAAAAAAATAATAAAGTATATCTTTGTAAACAGAATTTATATGTAACAAAAATTACATGTGAGTACTTATAT
>NJDC01000024.1:25619-45052 GCA_002245475.1 Calephelis virginiensis | reverse complement strand
GCTTTATTAGACTAGTTTCCGTCTGCGGTTTTGTTCCTCAAATTTTATGTATCATTAAACTATATTTAATCAGACTAAGATTAATATCATTATTATTTTAGAAAATAAGTCAAAACGATGGCTTTCGGAAAGTAAAAGCTGTGGTCTACACACAATAGGTGTCACCAACACTGAATGTGACTTGCAAGGCATTTTTGCGAGCACGCCCGAGCTACAGAATGTAATCCTTAGTCATGTTTGCTGTGAAACATACAGATTTATAAACACCTCTTAACCAGTATTCTTAAATTTATAATTTGATCTCATTAACTTCAAAGAGTTTTATAAATTATTCGCTCGTAAATAGTTATAGATAACAATACTGCAATATAAATTATTTAGTGTTAAATAAAAATTTTCCGCCCGGTGCGTTTTATACTTAATATTTAAGTATTATTATTAAAAAATAATTAGTTTCAGTTGTTTAAATATCTTCTTTAATGTAAAGTGCGTGTTCCCGTTTATAATGAAAAATATTAGTTATTCATTTGTTGCTAATTACACTGTTTAGGCATTATAGAAAATTTTTAAGAGTAATTACGCTACTTAATTTTTTATTACACTATTTTAGTAAATTAAAACCACGCGGCAAATACGTGAAGTATTAGCAAATCTGATGAATATTATCTAAACAATCCTCGTGAATTGTTCAAAAGCTCTAATATAACCATCCAGAATCTCCAATAAAACCATCTATAATCTTCAACGTAGCCGTAGATCATATTAAAGCATTTTATTACATTTTTTTCTTCTTTGGCTACATTTAAATTCTAAGCAATTTGTTTAGATATTACTTATCACAAATTAAAACGAGGATGCAGCTACTGTTTCACAAATTAGCCTATTTAATAGTAAATAAAATGTCCTACTTTTTCTATGTTCACAGGTTATTAAAGGTCTAAAATAACTCAGATACAAAAAATTAAAAACGGGTCTCTTCCAAGTTGTAAATAAGAAAGAAGAATAAATGAAGATAAACTTGGGTCAATTTAATGGATCACATTTGACACTCAACGAAATGTGAACAGCTATCTTTCAATAGATAATATTGTTTCATTGGTCAAAGTTAGTGTTGCAGATTTGTTTATCCTTTAAATTTTAAAATACATAATATTTATTGTACTAGTTTGTCAAATGTGATCTCTTAAATTGACTTTGCTTTATGTAATATGTTTAAGGAAAATATATATCTCTATGCAATATCCAAAGAAAATATGTATGTAGTATATGTAAATATGTAAAAGAGTGTATTTGAAGTCTTAAAAAAATAAACTGTTACTGCTTTTAGGTTTCATAAAATTCAAATTAAATAAGAAGTTAATTTATTTCGAAAAGGTGGTAAATTTTGCAAATAATCACAACAATGAGATAAAAGCCTTTATATTTTATAACAATATGTAATTTCATAATTAAGAAGTACCCTGTAATTGGAATAATAGTTAATTTTATCATACGCTTATCAAAAATTATGTATGAGTGAAGCCCAAATTACAGTGCGAACATCATACGGGATTTTAAATTATAGGTATTTAAAACGGACGTCAATTTCTTTTTTCTAAATAAAATTATTTAATTTGAAATAATTTTATTTAGATTTAAGTATGGATTTCCGCAAAGTAACGCCTTCTTCTATTAATTTCTTTTTTTTTATTTAACATGCTTTAAAACTGTCTTGCGTTTTGGTAGTTCAACACGTGACCGCGTTTTGGTCAACTCCAAACAAAAAAATTGTCAAGCATTGGTGTGATTTACCTACTTTAGCCGAACTTGTGTTCAACGTGAGTTCGGTATCATACTCGTATAAGTCATAAGACGTCGCGTCGGTTTGAGATTTGCCAACTTTTCGAGAGGTTTGTCTTCGAAATAAGCAAGGACGACTACTAGATAAACATTGGCAACTTGTACATAGTGTAATGAGTAAGTGAGCAGTTATTCGGGGAATGTAGTGACCGGCGGTCGGCGCCAGTCACAGGTACACGACGCCGCACTCCCCACTGACACTTGTCTCCGTATTACTCATACTTCGAACTGACTTCAAAGAACAAAAGGTGAGATAAAATCTTCCAATAGAAGTGTCGATGTAGGAATCATAATGAGCTCCCATCGTACTAGTTTACTACTGTTAAAATCTATCCTATCCGATATTAGGGTATTTTCATAAACCCCCTTGAATAACATCTTACACAGCTGCTACTGGTAGTGAAACCTATCCGCGTCTATCGGGAAAGTACCAAACTTCAATATTTTTAAGAAAATGGGTAAACGTCACTTTTTTCTTTGGAAAATTGGGTTTCAGGATATTGTAATCCAATTATCAAGTTTTAATTACACTGCAAATCATGTCGTCACTAAAAAAATACACGGATATACCTATTTTCTATTTTTGATAGAGTTTGACATTAACATAGTAGGCAGTCCTTCTGAGGTAAATTTTTCATGTGTTGCACATATCGGCTAGACGTCATATATTCATATTAGAAAACATCTTTTTTGTATGTCGAACATGAGCGAAATGTTACTTTGACTTGCACTTGGTCAATTTCCTGTATCTACTTTTGAAGCCTAGAGCCTGTGAGAGGGAAGGGTAGCCGGTAGATTTTTATACGTGACCCATGATCCTGGCCATGAGATTGAGTTGCACTAGTAGCAGATACATTCTCCTATTATGTGAGTAGCGTTGGTAGCGTGCCTGTTGGCTATGTTAACACATAAAAATACTAGTGTTGATGTGAAACGATCTTATTTTAACGTATTTGGAGTCACCATCACTGGTCGCCCCATGGACGTTAGCGGTGCAGCTGGCACAGAACACGAATTCTTGTATTGTAATGATATACTTCTTCTTTGCTAGTTATTCGGATGGTCGTCACCGATGACACCTTATACTGATTGCCTGTCTTATGTTAAATCGGATTATATTTTACAGTAACAACCTAAAAGCTAATATTGAGCTACATAGTTATATTTTTGTGAAATGAATTTCTCGTAAACTATACTAAGTATTTCACATGTTAAAAAGTAAGTACACATCCAAATCTCCAAAGAGCAAAGTTGTAAATTACCAATTCAACCACGACCAGTTATAGGTACCTACAACTTAGCCGCACAAAGTGATAGGTGGCAAACCTATCCCTAACTGGGCACTAATCAACCCCCCTCCCCAAATTTTTGTATTGGGAAAATGAAAAATGCATTTTGAAGTGCCCGACCGAGTCAGAAGTCGAACGAGACCTTACGTAGTTGGTCATCAACGCCAAGATCGGACCTCTAAATCAAGTTTTTGATTTATACATCTTCTATAACTGCATTAAGTGATACAAAGTATGAACTGATTTTTTTAAATTGTTTGCACACCACAATAGGGTAAAATATGTTGGTACGATTAAGCATTTTGGAACAACTTAACACACATATTTCGTAAACAATTTTCATTTCCTTTCAGTTTGGGTTATATTCATGTGGGTGTCAAGGATCTCCGAAACCGATAAAAAGTTTGTAATAAAAGACTAACTAATTTGTAGAAACGAGCTCAGGTCTGTAAAGATCGTGGTACTTGTCACTCGATACTCTAGGTCTAGCTCATAAGAGACTTGTGAAGATGTGTATGTATGATGATGAGAATGATACGTAACGCAACTTGGAGTGCTTGGTATTAAATTAGTTGACCACTAAGCTTGTTGGTATATTTCTAGTCTAAACTTAAGATTCACTTGTTGTAATCGTCTGGTTAATACTTGTCAGTACTGGGTAATTCGGATCTCGTCTTGCTAGCCTTCTTCCCGTATAACTCGACTAGTTATTTCAATATAAGTATCTTCATATTCTCGAAGAGGTAGGCACAGCCAGGGCACCTACGACTAGCCAAAGACACTAGCTCGTACAATATGATAGGTGGCAAGTAGAGGATTCGATCTCGATCGATTTTTCTAATCCCGGGGTTTCGGGATTATCTACAGCTAATCCCGGGATTGTATTGATGAATTTTTCTTTCTAGAAAGTGGTAAGAAAAATGCAGTCAAAATCAGCTTTTTTTAAATATTTAAGTAAATCTTTATAAAAACAAAACAAAATTATTCTTATTCCGATAAACTGACTGGACTGACACTTACTACAGAATTTAGTTTTTTTACAATAAACTCAAAAAAATCATTTTCTCAAAACTTGTTCGGAAAAACTATAAAAGAATATATGCTAAAGAAATCTCACATATTTACTCATATTTTAAATTAAATAGATCACACTGACGAAACACATTCATCTTTTTTATGTTTGACATGAAAACTTTCTTTGGACAATGACATTGTTTTCTTCTTAAAATTTAACTGAAATGAAAATAATAACATTTAGGTATATACACAATATACCTCTTGATACAAACACAACCTCTTAAAGCTACAGAAAATAACGTTCGTCATTTTTTATTTATATTCACTCAGACACATTAATGATTGTTAATTTTGATTAAATTCATTGTTTATCACCAATTAACAAATAATTACAATACTTACACGACGTGAAGCGGCTTTTACACGTAGTACCTACTATGGTACTGGTAGTCAGCAAATACAAGTAAAATCAGCAGTGTATACGAGATGGCCGTTAAAACGTCTAATGAAAGTAAGGACGTTTCGTTTCACGTACATTTGTATCACATTTAAAAAAATATATAAATCCCGAAAATCCCGGGATTTATGAAACTTAATCCCAAAAATTTCGGGACTAAAAATCGAATCCTCTAGCGGCAAGCCTATTGCCAACCGGGCACATATCCAGTCCCGAACAACGTCATCTTTATTAGAAAATTGAAAATAGAAATTTTCTATTTTTTTTTACTTGGCCAAACCCCTGGACCTCAAGAAGTCAAGACCGACGCCGGATCGCTACACCACAGAAGCAATATAAAAAAAACATATTTTATAATGGTAAGCAGTAAATAATTCAAAACGTCATCATTACACTCAAAAGTCGAGCAAGGCTAGTTCAGATGTTTCTCACCACATTAAAATAATGGGCAACGGGCCTACCGACTACTGTGGCGTAATCGCTCACATTAATTTCATATTTTGATGAAGTTTCGTAAAAATTACTTCACAACCAGGAAAATTGAACACAGGTAATTAATTTTAAAACTACATTTTTTAATATAACTGTTTTTTTATTAATGAATTTACGATTATCCATATAATTTTTACAAAGTATTAATAACCAACCAAAGTATTAGTAACCAAATTGACAAAATTCACACTAAGCATTAAGCTGTTCCTAGAGGGCCCAGTGGACTATCAGGATATAAAGTAGCCTCTTTTTTTAATATGTTGCTAACCGCGAGGTTTTTACAACTTCACCGGGCTATGTAAAAGGTAACCTTGTACTTCGAGTATATAAGTGATCAACCTGTATGCGATATGTTTTTTTTAATTTATTCTTTTAATATTTAGATGACGATTTTAGCGGTGTTTTAATTGTAATACCTACATCTGTTACGATAAGTCACTAGTAAATATTCTGCAGACTTTGTTAAAATAGAAAATTAAATAAAAATAGGCGAATAATAAACAGATTTCCTGCTAGAAATATCTGCAACATACTGCCGCTTCATGACAATATAATGCAACTAAAAATCTACTTTCAGATTTTGTTTTGTTTTTTTACGAAATTAGCCATAACATACATAATTAATTAAGGATATACCAAAATTTTTCATATGTCTAAAAATAAATTAATATCTGCTTTGCAGTGGAGAAAAAGTAAAGATGTATTTAGATGTTTTTGCATGGGCTCAATACAGTAACTATAATAGACTAACCAAGTTATAGAAGTTGGTCAACGTTAAAGAACGTAGGGATACGAACGACGCATCGATGTTTTTAGAATATCGATATATATATGCCATATATATCGATGGTACATATAGAAACTCATAACATCGGCGACATTTCGTTCGAACGATGATTTGTCAGCCACTATCACATTGACATTTAAGAAATATAATTGTTCTTTATTTTTTACAAATTTGAAATGTAAAATAAAATCTGTTTTTTTTAATTCACGTGTTTATTAACCATTTCACAAAATATCTCTTTTAAAATAACTGACGCGCCTGAATAACGGCTCAAATCCCCTACCCCTTGTGCTCCCATACCATATTCATACATGTGGTTTAAAAACTGTATTTCTCAAGGACGATCGCTATGACACTGTCTTCGGCTTGCATTTAAAAGTAATTTTCGCCAGTTCATACAGCAGTCGCTGTTTACCCAACAAATAATAGCAGATGTAATTATTGCAATCTCTTTATACAATCCGAAAAATTACATCCACTTTTAAAGACTTCTGTTGAAGATCTTAGAGCATATTTATGAACAGAGCCTTTGGTTCGGAATCTGAACTAGTTGCACGTGATTTTTGTAATCAAAATCAAACCTAAATATCTACAATCAGACACAATACAATCGACCATTAATCGATAATATTACATAACTGTAATAGTATAACCAGTCCTGGAATAATGCGGTAGAATTAGCTATTAGAAGCTAAGAATTTTAGTCTATCGCCTTAAAGATTTGGACTATAGTAAGTTATACTTGACCCTACAATGTTTAGTTTACCTGTCAAGCAATAAAAATCGAATAAAAATTGCAACAAGTGATATTATTATCTATAAATTTTAAAGAAAGAAAAAATTTCACCCCAGACAGGATTTGAACCTGTAACCTTTCGTCTCAAGCCGACGAATGCTCTAACCAATTGAGCTACTGAGGATTCAAGTCCCGTGGCGAAATTTTTATCCCAAGCACAGGGCAAGTGCTAAAATAAAAATACGTTGATATTGTTATGTTAAAATTTTGATGATTTTTCAAGATATCTATTAAGAATTATTACATGAACTCTATGACATACAATTCTATGTCGAAGCCAACCAATGCAATGTGTAAATTCATTTAATTAAACCAACACTACCTTGAGATTATACGAAATGTTTTGACTTTATATTGTGAACTAAGAATTAATAAATTATGTCAAACTACTAATAACAGCATTGTTAATAACTTGACACTCGAATATGGACCGTATATGTTTAGTGCAAGCTTGATAGTGGAATGATTGAGGAGTGTAACGGGTCAGCAAGAGTACATTCGGCGCGGCCAGTTTCCGCACGGCTGCACTTCTACAGTTCCACCCGAAGCCTCCGGATTGTGTTTAAGTTATAACATAACGAAGCGGTTGTCTTGATGGTTATAAAAAACCGTCGCCTTTACTGGCTGTCTTATGATCGGGATCTTTAACCTTGTGTGTATATGTACCTGTTACGATAACCATTAATATGGAACACGACAAAAGCTAGCACTAAAGCTTTAATGGCAATGCTGCGCGATACTTATACCATATACTGACGTAGTAATTTAATGATTTCCCTCCGCCATTGTAGATAAACATCTGGCTGTGGGTCAGAGGGTTTTCTGCGGTTTTGTGGATCTCAAAAAAGAGTTTGATAGGGTTGTACGTAAGGAACTTTGGGACATTTTGCCAGATTATGGGATAGTCTAGTCCCTGCTGCGTGCGGTGCAGTCAATGTATTTAGACTGTAAAACATGGATGGCAACATATCGCCTTGGTTTGATGTTAACATTGGCGTCAAGCAGGGTTGTGTGTTGTCAGCACGCTTGTTAATCTTGTATTTGGACAAACCGATAGAAAAAATTTTTAGCATTTTTAATTTTTTTGTCTGACAGTCTGTATCCCGACCGAGGTTCGAACCGAACCTACTAAACCGATCGTAACAAAATTTGGCAGGTATGTATTTTAGATGCAGAGGAAAGCTATAGCATACTTTTTATCCCGTGTCCCCGTGATGAGATTCCCGTGTGAGAGAGGAAATGTATGTCATGTATGTAAATTGGGCTAAAATTCATTGACACGTGGTCCAATTTTGTTAACTTCTTTTTCGTTTTGTAATAGTTGCTTTGCTGATAGTTCCTTACTTTTTTTCCAATTTGTAAGTTTTTTTAGCTAAGAAATTACGAACATAGCAAAGCTCAATATAAATGGATTCAGTAACTTGAAGTCCGGATTGTAGAGAAATATTTGAACGTACTTACAGGTTGTCTTATATATGTGTATACCTTACACCTTACAGGGGAATTTGGCGTTAAGATGTCTATGTGAGACATCTTAACGCCAAATTCCCCTGTAAGGTAGTATCGAGTGCTAAGTAAACGAATTTCACTTTGTTGGCTAGTTTATAATAATTTATATAGTTGCTTAATTGATAATAGTTTATTTCAAGTTCTATTAACTTCTAAAAATGTTCAGTTACAGCTCTCATATCCTATATTATTATGACAGGAAAAAAACGTTCAAATAACAATAACAACTGTTTCGTATTTAAGATATTAATAACGTTATCATCTAGATTCTAGAGCAACGGAACGGCAAAACGATGTTGACCTACCAAACTTTATTAAAACGGATCTTTATTTTCGTATTTTTACTTTTTGTGAACAAAGTATATTTTAAATTACGTGTTTTATTAAATAATATTATTTAATATAATATGTCTTATGATTCATACACAAAGTAAATTTAAATGCATGTTTTGGAATTTCAATTATGATAAATATTAACGATATAATGTATTTATATTAAAAACATAACACCTCACCTAGTTCTATGAGCGATGTTCACGTCATGGAGGCATCAGACTGAATAGATGGAGCATTAAGATAACGTCGTCATTATCGCAGCGGGCTGACTACCGCGCGCTAAACAAACAAAATTAATTTTAAGGGGCCATGTATGCTAAAATACGTCAGCAATATACTGTTTTTTTCATACAAAGCAATTATGGATCTTGGCGACAAAAATACACAAGATTAACATTAATATGCTTTATACGACTAGTGTTTCCAAAACACGATTCATTTCACTTTGCTCGATAGAAAAAAATCAAAAAGTTAACCCTATTTTGAAAGCAAAACCCGTCTGTCTACTTCAATTATGAAAATATCGACACCAGATTTAACATAAACATAGATAAGTATTATACCTAAAAGATAACTGTTTCAGTTTTTATATTTTTTTTCAAATTACTTTTATAGTGTCAAAAATAGTGATTTGGCGCTTAAGACATTTACGTTAGAGCGCAATATTCATAGTAATCATGGAACGGGGGAGTGCGCTGATTGGCTCTTCTGGCTGACTAAATATGGGGCCTTAATAACATTTTACGTTATATTTACTGAACTCATAAAGAAACAAGTAATCACTACACATTTGCTAAATAGTATATTTTGCAGCATTTATCAATGTGTAAATTGTATGACCAAATCCTTTTTCGGTATAAAAACTAGCTTACCTATGTCCTTAACCCAATTACACTCCTAGTATTTTGTTAAACAAAACACATTTACATTGAGTTCTTAAGCATTGGGTACATTCAAATCATAAAATCATTTTAAAAGATATTCGCACAATTTTACTATACAGATTTATTGAAGTTACGATGTACTTTATGTAGTTCATTCAAACTAACCGAACACGTGCTAAAATCTAGATACTGTACAGACAATAAATGTTATGCTTTATATCCAATACGTTAATATAAAATAAAGCCTGTTGTGTGCCGTTAGTTTTTTAAAAGTCATGCATGAAACAATATTGGATCGATGCTAGCAAAATATTATTTACACGGCGATTCACAGTGAGTCAATAAACATATTACGATAATATAATATGATACTCGTTTAGAAATCAAACCTCGACCCCTACATACAGCCGCAGGTGACGAAATAACTGACCCGTCTTAGTTTTTTTTCTTTTTTTAATTGGTGATTAATTTGGTGGCCAAACAAGCAAAAGCGGTATTGTCGGCGAGATCAAAGGCGGTTAACGACCATTGATAATTGGAGCGCCATCATGTTAACTTGTTGAAGTTCGGTCTGCACTTTAATACTTAATTTATAGCGCTACTAACTTTACTCTCAGACCGATTCTCTCTTTACCTATACAAGAACATTTCCACTTAAATTAATAAAATGTATTAAGCGTTTTGGAGCAAAATAAACCAAGGACTTCAAATTATAAAATTAAATATTTATAAAAAGATAACTTTATTTTAAATTACGACATTACATTTACAGGAATTTAATTTTGGAACCACACAATGTAAACTTTTAATTTATAACGTACATTTGTGTGTGTGAGTGTGTGTATGTGTGTGTGTGTGTGTTTGTTTGTGTCAGTGTTTACCTATTTATTACGGTAACTTAATAATTACGGGTAGGTAGCTATAAAATATTTTAAGAAAACTAAAGATTATTACTCAAGGAAGTTACAACGTTGAATTATAAACTCACGAGGAGAAACCTTCAGAATTGAAACTATTGTCTGAATTACAACAAGTTTATTTTGAGCTCAATAATAATTAATTTCCTACCAACATCGCGCAGAGCTGAAATGTAATTAACGAAATAAGTCAGACATGTCGATGCTAAATTACTAAGATAATGCGTGACAATCGGAATATGTAAAATATTCGTGTGAATGAGAATTCGTGCCAGTTGCGAAACGTACCTCGAAATTAAATGACTGACAACACATTGGTACACATCAGGGCCTGTGTGCACTGGGGACGTCGCCTAGTAGATAACTTCAGTACCCGTTTCGTTCGTGCCAATAGCCGAAAGCCGAAAATAACCATTTATCTGTTCAAAAAAAGAATTTAAAAAGGCTGCTTAAATGGTATTATACTGTAAAATCACGACATTTTCTGCATATTGAGTTACCAACTTTCCATTTATTCTGTTCCAAAGCTTAGATTTTCATATTATATAGACCGAATATAATGCAATAATGTGGGATATACGAGTATGTTCATGTTTACAAGGTTTCAAAATGAAGGCAAGACTGCAGGTGTCAGATTTCTAGACAACATGAATCACATGAAGTCTCTAGAGTAAGTTTAAGGGCGTGTTCAGATGACCCGCGCCGAGCACGCATACGTTTTAAGCCCGCCCTAGACCCGCGCTCAGCACGCGTAACGCATCGCACACGCCTCGCACCCGCTTTTACTACTAGTGACAGTCAATACAACACTAGCTGAAGCGCGGGCGCAAAGCGTGTTCTGCGCGTGCGCGGGGTTCGCGCGGGGTGTGCGCGGGGTGCGCGCGGGATGCGCGCGTGACAAGCGCTTGGCGGGCGCGTGGCGTAGGCGGATTGATTTGGTTAATGCAATTTGAGAATATTGGTGTGACAATAGGCCTCAAATTATGTTGAAAAAAAATCAAAGCGTGTTCGACGCGGGTGATGGCGAGCGTGGCGTGCGATTGGCGTGCGCGTGTCGTCTGAACGCAGCCTAATAGCTAACAGCTAATCAATCCACCATTCACCTTACTCAAACACGGATTGTTGAAAAATCATAAAAAAAGTTAATAGTGAAACTTTAAAAAACCTAACCCAATTTCAGTAACTTGTCATTTAGGCATTATTAAATATAAAACGAAAGCCACTAGTTGGATTTTATCAAATTTATATGGGACCACCTCGGAATCATGACCAATTGTTAAAATAATTATGATCAAAACAAACAAGCAAAGACATACAGGCGAAGAAGATAATTTCTTAGTTTGTGGAAACGATTGAAATAAAAAAAAGACTAAACTGAATTTTTCTTTTGAGTTTTCTTTTTGGTAATGAGATTTTAAATACAACGTTACCATTGCAATAGGTAAGAATAAGCTAAAGCGTGTCTCTATCAGTAAGGTTTCTTCGCTAAACACCAGCAAGACATAAACACTGCTGAGACCGGACCTGCTGCCGGACGTTAAGTTTTACTTAGTAATTGGTATTAGTCTTAATATAGAAGTAACTTTGTAAAAGACCGGAATGACAGGAGACCATGTGAAAGATACTCGTAAATTAAATAGATATGTCAAGTTTATTTCTTGTTACTCATACAATCTTCCAAACATACTAATAATAATGACGCGTTGTTAAACAGTGCCATTTTTTAATAAATCGTAAAACATTATGATATCTGTAGAGTTGCCAGTAAAGCGCCATACATTATAATTAATTAAAGATTTCCC
Organism: Calephelis virginiensis; assembly: GCA_002245475.1. NCBI lineage: Eukaryota > Metazoa > Arthropoda > Insecta > Lepidoptera > Riodinidae > Calephelis > Calephelis virginiensis. The sequence continues at coordinate 32,927 of NJDC01000024.1, read as the reverse complement.
GCTGTGCTCCACATTTTTTATAAGTTTCGTTCGAATGATCTCGAGGTAGTGTTTATTGTGTGCTAAATACTGATAAAACAATATAATTAATAGTTTATAACGTTATAACTTAAAAAAATATAAACTTTATTGTAAAATATCTATTTCTTGATAGTAAATTAGGATATATTAACTCAAAACTGTATTTGTGGTATAAATTTTATTTATATTCCTTAGTAAAGTTTGACGTAAATTAAAAAATAATGATGTAAAATATATTACATATAGTACACTAACTATCGTTACATTAATATAAATGTAGAATAAAAAATAATGAACTTACGTCAACAAATGCTTATTTTCTAATAAGAGTTAGAATAGCATTTAGAAAATATTTAGGTATTTTCATAGAATATTCTAGTGGTTTTAGTAACGAGTCTCTAAATCTAAAATCTTCCACAAGACCATAACATAGACAATCACAAAGGAGACCTGTCCAAAAAAACCGAATGGCTTTAATTTGTTTTTAAAGATAAAATTTGACAAATAAAGCATCCCATTACAACTTTAATTTGCTTGATATTCACAAGATGAATAAATAATCCTAAATAATATTTTCTTCTAGATATTCTTAAATCTTATAAGTAATCACATTATTTTTTGGTTACTTATATTTGATTAAATTTTTTAATTGATATAATTATAAATGTTTAGTGTGGCCAAGAAGTTTAATTGCTTCAACGTATACAATGAACAAGGAAGAAAGAAATTGTTTATTTATAATAAAATTAAATACATTTATTGCAGAAAATTTTTTTCCCCTATATATTCGACCACTTTATGGTATGCAATACTTATAAAGTTACATATTATATACTATTATTACATTTTATATATTTTTGTTATAAAAAGATTAATACAAAATAACGTTTTTAAGTGACAATTTATTTTCAATGTTAGTAGTAATATCATTACCAAATTTAAATCTTATCTTATGGTTTGTTTTAGCTATTATTTATATCTAGGCAACCCAAACTAGCACCATAAATGCGAAAGTCTACTTGTCTATCTGTTACGCTTTCACGGCTAAAATACTTGACCGATTTTGATGATTTTTTATGTGCATTTAGTAAAAGATCTCTGTTTAATTTAAAAAGAATTTTGTTTACAAGACTTTGATGTGGAATGAAAGTTCGTATTAAAATTAACTATAAATTAAAAATAAAATAAAATAAAATAGTATTATTTTATTTTATTATAGAAGACACACATACCTAACAAGACTGTTTTTATTACATAGTTGGGTGTGTGTTTGTGTGTAAATCTCTTAAAACCATATAAATCTCGAAAACTATATAAAATATTTAACATTCCTTTTTACAAGTTAAAACTTTTGGCCCAAGTTGTAATAAATTGATCGCATTAGATCTCTTTTGCAGAACATACTTATGCCGATATGTTTTACTCCTATTTAAAACCTCCCTGGTATGGGAGTAGAATTCCATACGACATTATACTGTGAAATTCATAAAATTAATAAAAAAAAGTTCTGACGGTAACACACAACTTAAATATCTTATTTTTAGTAGAATTTTCATTACCATTCAGTACTGTACTCTTTGCGAGCTTTTTATGTCACAAAACAACTACCAAGCAGACGGCTCTTCTGATGGTAAGAAACCAACTGTAGCCTATATACACTATAGGTGTAAGATGTTATTGCACAGTTATTAAGGCGGTAGAATAAATAAGGTGGTGGACAAACACTCATCCAGACAAGTTGCACACAACCACAAGTGGTTCTATTAATAATGACCTATTTATTCTGTGTTGGCCTCTTATTAGTACTTAACAAAACGTTATGGAATGTAGTATGTAGGGAATTGGTAGTATCAAGGACCCGCTAAATTTCATACCACAATATTTAATCACAAGAACATTCTTATATTGACGCAAAATCCCACGCAAAAAGACAGTAGCGAGTATCAAATCTTACGATCCTTGCACAATTTTTGGCTTCCTCCACATTCATTAGCCTTTTATACAAACACGCCGAGTCTAAAGACTCTTGACCTTGGATAACCTTGGATAAAACCCAGGCGATTTGATCGTGGAATGTCAACATTAGTCTCTTCGGGTAGCTGCATCCATCCACATTCTCATTGTATATATGCTTAGTCAATCTTTCATCTATCATTCTTCCCACATGATCGAACCAACGGAAGGAGCTCATTTTAACACCAATATTTTCTTTCAATCCCACTCGCTCTCGGATCTCACTGTTACGATTGCAGTCAGTGAGCGTTACACCACAGATTTTTCGTAGCTCTCAAACATAAACTTACAACTTGTATGATACGAAGAAGGCAAAATATTAGTTATCATGCAAATGGCTGTCACTGTTGGGATTCGATCTTATTAGAAGGTATTGTTAAGCTAAAATATGTCAACATTCGGCAAGGAGGACGTACGAGGTGGAACATCTGATTTCCACATGCGATATATAAACGACAATTGTGTCAAAATCATGAATTCTCTCACACCTTGCCGCAGTCCTGATGCCAGTACGAAACAGTCAATGCAGTGACATTGGGCAGTTTTTGAACAATAAAAAATATTGTATAATGTAGAGACACCGCTACCAACAATGTTATTGTTCCTTTTGAACAAAGTTTCGACATAAAATCAGTTCTCATTTTTTTATACTATGGGGTTGATACAGTTGTTATTTCCAAATTATCATATAATCTTAATTTAATTGATAATAGATATAATCTTAATTGATCGCATGTATGGTGTAGTTGTGAGATGTTGCCTACATTTTGGCGCAGGCTCGATTTTCGATTGGGTAACGCTAAATGTGATTTTTCAATTTTGTTTAAAAAAAATGGTAATCGGGATTAAGTGCCCGGTCCTATATCTATCACATTGTGAGACTAATTAGTTTCTTTGGCTAATCGGTTATGCCTACTTCTTCGGGGATATGGGTGTGTAGGTATTTTTTACTTACTTTTTATTTAATATATAATAAGTACTAGCTGCTACCTGCGGCTTCGCCCGCGTTTTCAGAGAAACCCGGTGTGCGATCGGGATTAAAAATAGCCTATATGTTAATCCAGGTCACAATCTATCTGTCTTCCAAATTTCAGACAAATCCGTTCAGCCATTCGAGCGTGAAAGAGTAACAAACATCCATACATCCATACTTACAAACTTTCGCATTTATAATAATAATAGGATAGATTTGGAATGTGACGAACTTAGCGCCCGCTTGTATTTACTAGATATTCAACTAGAACAATCATTCATAACTAGATTGTAGAGTGCTGTACAGTACATCTGGATTGGTCCTACTTATTGCTGCCACAATATAACACACAATAATTAGTAGTCGCCGTAGATTTTTTTCCTGCTAGAAGATAAGGTAGGCTCGCACACGTTGCTCAAGTTTCGGCCATAAGTCAACAGTATAGTTACAACAGCAACAACTATGGTGTCTATATATTCTTGTATGGTTTGATCGTTATCTGGTTTCTTGATAAGATTTGATACGGCTTATTTAATACAAGGTATAGTATCGTAAGAATTCGACGAACGTCATAATAGTTCCAATTTTTTCCACGTGCAAAACTTATTTGGCGTTATTTATATAATAAGCATACATTTTAGACAGCTAACCCTGTATTAAATATTTTGTATATATTGTATGTACATAATTATGTGTATCAAAAGACAATTTTGTAATTGTTTGCAGAATTCTGTAGTCATTATTTTATTTTTACTCAACGAATGCTGAGCCCAGCTTACACCAAGAATTAAAAGTAGGGATTGGATCAGTTATAAGTTATGATTAAGCTAAGGTTAAAGAGTGTCAACGTAAAAAAATAAATAAAATTAGAAAACTTTTAAAACGTGCATTCATATGTATAACAAACGTACGGCTGCAAAAACTTATTACGTATCTTCACGCCCATATCACCGAAGAGGTAGACAGTGGCACCCACGACTAGCCGAAAACGCTAGTTCCCACAATGTGATATGTGGCAAGTCTATCGCCAACCGGGCACATATTCAATCCCGAGCAACATTTTTTTACTACAAAATTGGAAAAAATCCAATTTCCTTTTTGATGCTCGACCCGGGGATCGAACCCGGGAGCTCATGCATTCAAGTCCAACTACTGAACCGCTAGACCACAGAGGCGATTAAACCTGGTTATTGGCATTGGCATGTTATGGAAACGAGTGTAGCGTGATATCACCATGCAACATGACTGAATGTATTCTATGGTATATTTTAGGCCTGGCCTGCCCATATTAAACTAAAAATATTTTAGAGTAGCGATTATTATTTAAGTTTGTAATCTTGAAAAAAACACTATTTCCAGTTTAACGCGTTAACTAAGGGTTGTAAGGCATTTGCGTATTAATTTTTTTTATCAATTTTCATTCAGTTGTTTAGGCGTGAGGTTAGCCTAAAAGATTTTTGCGACAGTGTACAAAATCAAATATTTTGAAATAAAATTTTACAAGATCAATAGCTTAACAAGCAAATGGATGGACCAGGTCCACATAAATTGGTGACACCAAATTCTTAATATACTTTAGAGGCCATCGAGTAAAGATGTCCATTTTAAGGTCAGATCCCACCTCGGTAGGGCAGCCGCAGTTATACGAACTCAGACGTGTCTAATAAAACAACAATGAATTAGATTAATTACGACATTTCCAAGTCACTAATTAATAAGAGCTACCAAAGAGGAAGCCGACGGAAAGCCTCGTAAAACTGTTAGGCCAAAATGTCGGTCGTAAAATTTACGCCGGTTAATTTTCAACGAATGGCGACAAGTTTTACGATATTTAACGGTAACAAATTTTTAACTCCTAAAAATGGATAACCTTAAAAAAACTAATTTAATAAAATTTAGCCTCTTCCAAGTCAAAATGTCTGGACGATAAGTTAAGGTTTCTCAAGGCATTAAAAGGCCTTCCTGAGGGAGTGATTCGAGTTGCCTAGGCATTGGCATTGTAGGTATACAGGGTTACTTTGAAAGGAGCGGCCACATTTTAAAATAAGGGAGAAAAGGCGTAAATGGCAATCCATTTCAAAATGTTTTTGCTAAATTATAATATTTACTTTTATAAACATACATATAAAACATTCCTCAAAAACGCTTTACTTATTGTCACGCTATGTCGAACCCAGTATGAATCATGACGTCACCAGCCTGCGAATGCGAATGCATTCGGTGGGAACAAATTTTATGCTTTGTTTACGTTATAACAACGCATCTTGTATTTTGCGTCAGTTGAAAATTGTATTTTTTTTTTAATTTTATTTCTTCCATAGATTGTAAGTGCTATCGATTCTGTCCGTTTCTTTAAATATGGCTGGTGCTTTAGATGTTACCCTGTATAATAATGGTGCTGGACAACTGCCATTAGTAATAGAAATTTATGATTTTCAACAAAACACTATTGAATATTTAATTGAAGAAAAATCAAGTAACACCATTCAGATTACTTAAAATTTTGGAAGGGCGTTAACTTATATGTGTTCACCTATTTAGAAATTGGACCGATAATATTATGTACAAATTGAAACCGGTTAGATTTAGTATAAAATTTTCAATGTATTGCGGAAAAGTACAAGTGTAATTTGAAAAAAATCTGAAAATTTGAGTTTCCTCAAGTGCTGGCGACGAAAAGTATAATCCGTTTTCTATCCATCTTTAAACAAAACGACAGTTACCGAGGCTGTATGCTTAAACAAGCGCCGTCTTCTTCCAATCCGCTAAAGACTACAAAACAATTCCTTGTAAAACAAGGAAGTAGATACCACTTGTCTTCCTGACAACCTTTTTAACAGCTACTGGACTTGACTGAATGAGGTCCCGGGTTCGAAACCCGGGTCAGGAAATAAAAAGAAAATTGGGTTTTTCCAATTTTCTAATTAAAAAAAAGTTGCTCGGGATTGGAAATGTTCCCGGTTGACGATAAGACTTGCCACCTATCACATTGTGGAACTTAGTGTCTTCGGCTAGTCGTGGGTGCCCTATTTGTGCCTCTGCATACCACTTCTGGGATATGGGCGTGAAGCTGCTTTTTTATAAACGTTCACTAGTTCTTCGTCACGTCACGTTACTTCTTCGTCCATGATGAATCTTGGACTAGTAACATAAAAAGTGCCGAAGCTGAGAGATTGGATCTGAGTTATAAGGGGAAGATATGATAAGTTTACTCGCTTTTATTTCAAGTTCCTTTAACCGTTTATTTTATAAGAAGATCAAAGGAATCTCCGATTATTCTTTCGTATGTACGTAATCTTTAAAGCCCACGTTCAATTACTTTTTTAATTACAAATTATATAATAATAATTATAAATTATTTATAATTAAAAAAGTAATTCAATTTGGATTACCAGTTCCAGCGCGATTGTTTCAAAAAAGCAGACTGATTTTGCAATTTTGACTCGATTAAATTTTTGTAATGATATTTCCTGATTTTGTTTTTGATATTTGCAGAGTCTCGTATTTCTCAATTTTATTTTTAAGTTGTTTTTAATTATTAATGACCTTATTATATTAATTTAACCTACAATTTCAGATATTAATTTTAAATTTATTTTATGTTTGACTAATAGAAAATAAGTACTAGACATGTAATTTATTATAAGGAAAAGGATTATTTCTAACTACGTATTATTTAATAATTTCGCTACAATTATTAAATATTAACTGTTTATGTAAAATTTACATTTGTAATTTAAAGCTAATTTTTGAAAACAAATTTGCATGCCAAAAATGGTGAAATAGGCCTGTACTTACTTTTACTACATCCAAATAACTCAATTTGTAACCCTGTTTTGCAAATAAATGATTAGAATTTGAATTGAATTGAATGTTATTACCAACTTACTAGCGACTTCATCAGCGTAGAACAGTTGCGATTTTCATTCCCTGTTAAAGTCCTTGGGGGTAGATTTTTTTTAAAAAATAGCTTATGTTTGAACCCGGAATTTTCGCTATATGCATATCTAATTTCATCAAAATCGGGTAAAGTGGTTTAGCCGTGAAAGAGCAAGACACCGCCTGACTACCTACCGGCTTTGCACATTGTGCACGCAGTACTAGATCAATATTTTGCTGCGATGTTATTTTAAAACTGCGACATTTCCTAAAATATTTATTTCAATCGAATGATTCATTTAAGTTACTTGTGATGACTAAAGTACTTTTTTGAAGCGGATTAATATCATGTTTATAAAAATATCTTTGCAAATAATGCTTCATTTGAGAACAAATTTAACTCTTAAAAGATTGACATGATT
>NJDC01000022.1:267017-280743 GCA_002245475.1 Calephelis virginiensis | reverse complement strand
ACCACAACGACTTAGATTTAAATAGTTCGCAATACCCACTGACATCAGATGGTAATAGGTAGTAATATAATAAAGAGTCGAAGTAATTATTATTTGTTTTGATAAAGCAGAAATCAATTTCTTTGCTACCTGTTTTAATGAGATGTTTAATTATTATTGAGAGTGAACTGTAAGACTCGTTTTGATAAAATGTGCTTAGTAAAACTTAAAGTAACAGATGAATAAAAGTAACAGAGTCTTTAGTTTGCTTATTCGGAGCAGTGTAACTTTTGAGGCGAGAAGTCTTCCAAAACTAAACCATAGTGTTAAATTCAATAAAAACATTTTCATTTGTAAAAAAAACTCTCAAAATCAATTAGTGGGAGAATGTGTAGAAAAACTTTAAATGTAGACTCGCACAAATTTGATATATTATATAAATCATTTAGAGACGGAAAAAAGGGTAAGAGTTTAAACTTTAAACGGTCAGAATTGATAATGGAAAAGAATTTAAGGAATTAAGTAAAAGAAGAATTTAAGTAAAACTGTAAGTTAGATAATTTAAAAAAGAAAAAATATGAAAGCTGAGTATATGTACTCAGCTTTATATTATTATATTATTGTATTTATAGCATACATATTCATCTCAACAGAACAGATTAGCGGAGAGGATAAACAGAACATTAGTGATAAACTGAAGACCTTACTGAAAGAGTCAAATTGCCCTAAACATTTATGGGGAGAAGCAACCATGTGTGCTCCTATTTACCAACTTTATAGATGTTTATCATCATAAGCAATAAACTTTAAAACACCCTAACAGATTATGAGAAGTAAAAGTGACTTAAGTAGATTTCTTCAATCTATTTCATTTATTTGGACATAAAGCATGGGCTACAATATTACCCAAACAAGAAAAACTCAAAGGAAGAGCGAAAGAATTGTGCATGGTTGGTTAGTATCCACTTGGATGCCACCTATAGGATCTGATAAAGAATGAAATGGTGATATCAAGAGATGTAAGGCTTAATGAGAGAGACATAACATACAACAAAGATAAGAAAGACAAGAGAATAACAGATTATTATAAAAGTAAGGATGAAGAAGAAGAAAGAAAATCTAGTAGTGTAAAACAAATTGAAAGAAATTTATGGAAAGGTAAGCGAGAGTAAACATGAGAGAAATGAGTAATGACAGGCAAGGGCCAACAGTAGAAAAAAATTGAATGAGATGGAAATACAAGTACAAGAAAGACAGAGACCAGAGAGAAATAAAAAGAAACACAATTACTTGCAAGATTATGAAATCAAAGAAAAGGATGATTTCTGATGCCCGCCTTACTTAAAAACAAGTATATAATGAAAGTGAGGATTGAAAGGAAGCAATGAAGAGTGAAATAATATTATTAAATGATCTGAAAATGTGGCTAGAGAGCAATCTACAACCAAGTCGAAAAGTAATTAATACCAAACAGATTTCAAAACAAAACAGGATGGATAGAAAGAGGCAAGGTTAGTCTCCGGGGTTTTCAAATGGATGCTAGTTACAATGTATACCAGTAGGAAGAAAGTCTACTATAAGAACATTGCTAAGCCATGCAGTATGAGAAAATTTATGTATAAAATTGATATATGTATTGCATTCCTAAATGGAGAACTTAATAAAAAAGTATATATAAAACCACAAAAAGGTGTAAATGTAATTAAAAAGAAATGTACTTAAACGTAAAGAACAAAAGGGCTTTATATGGATTGAGAGAAGCCCCAAAACGTTGAAATTAAAGATTTCATAAATCACTACATAGTATAAAACAAAGTCACTTCCGCAGTCCCTATGTCCATTTGTATACTTAAATCTTTAAAATTATGCAACAGATTTTTTCAAATAGATAAAGTGATTGAAGAGGAAGGTTTATATGTATATTTTATACCTGTGCAAAGCAGGGGCGGGCCACTAGTATATTACAAAAGGGTATATACATTCAAAACATAATTTTTATTTATATGTATACTAAAGAAGTTTGGTTGCTAATATAGGTAGATGATAGTAATATAATGAGAAATAGAGAGAAGACAGGACTTGCATAAAGAATTCAAGGTGAGAGATTTTGGAATAGTTAGTACAACTTCAAGACCAGATATTACCTACGCAACATCTTTTCTTAGCAGATATTTAGATAAACCAAAACAATAGGTAGGGTCAGTAGCAAAGATTTTAACCTATACATGCAGAGATGAGGAGAAAGCAGTGATTGGTTAAAGTGATGCAGATAGGGAAAATAAAAGGAGCGTCAGCAAAAGTGTAAGTGGTACTTCCATTCATTACTGCAGAAATCTTATTTCATGATTTTCTATGAAACAGACAACAGTGTCAGTATTGTCTGATATCAGCATTGACAGCATCTGATTTGATCTATCTTAAAGGTATTTTAACAACTTTAGTTCTAAAAATATTGCAACATCATATATGTTCACAAATAATAATGTAGCTGACATCTTTACTAAACCATTGTCATCATTTAAGCGAATATTTTGTAAATAAGTTTAGAATTGTCTGAAATGTATAACATATATATGTTTATAATGGCAATAGGTACTGTACTAATAATTTAACATTGAAGGGGGGTGTTAAGGTACAACACCAGATAATAAGAAAAATTTGCTAAGGCCGGGCGCAGGTGTAAAATTTCATAATCAATCTAATCATTGTTCCTTTTATGACTTTTTTACATATGTAAAATGAAAATAACTTCGTAAGTACGCGAAAATACTGTCATTTAGATTATATTAATAAATGGTAGAAACAACGAACTTCGTTCCTTGTGAATCTGCTTGTTTTAATTGGAAATCAATATACATATAATTTAAACAAATTTTGTTACCAAAGATTTATATTGAAAAGAACACAGTTACACTACATTCAAAACGAGGATTTAACTATTGGAAATCAATACTTACGCTGCGATATTCATTGTCCTAAATAAATCAAAAACCCTTTTTCGAGACGCCATCGTGAAACGTACGGTTAATTCTGCTTTTTCTAGTATAATTTACAAAAAATAATTATCAATGTACATTTTGTTATCCTTATCATGTTCATTAGTGCTCAGGCGAAAATCGAAATAGACAATATTTACATATAACTAGACTGTTTCATTATTTGCTATGGAACCCGCGAGATGGAGTAAATTTAATACAAAATAAAGCTATGTTGCCAGATTCAGAAACGATTTTAAAAAGTATACTTTGTGCAATTTGCGAAATAGTTGTGAAAAAGTCACAGGCTAATACATAAATAAATACTGATTCTCAGAAGAATTATACAAATGGGTCTAGCCCCACACTACCCAAAATTGTATGCTTCTTTTATTGGTGTTAGCCGATGATACCAACGTCAGAAATGATATTAATAATCACTGTTAATAACCAATAGTATGTTCACGATAAAAAGGCGTATCTTGTTCATCACGAATGAGTTTTTTTTTAAATTAAATAATCTGACTTACGCCACAAACAGTGTGTAATCAATTATGATTCAGAATCTACCATTCTACCATTTATCTTTTTCGTTGTTTTTTTTTATCATTGATTTTTTTGTTAAGATGATAATATATAACTTGTCAGTTAATTAGGTTAATTAAACTCGAGGTAAAAAAGATAAAAACCTAAAGAAAAACACATATATGGAAACTGATTAAATATTCTCTTGATTGGCAGTATTTTCTGAAACTATATTATGTGTGACAAAAATTAAATACACCATAAAAACAAATTAATAACCGAGATAAAATATGTGTTAATATGTTTTTAAATTTATAAGTGACATAATTGCGCAAAAAACAAAATACAAATGGCAACATTAAGGAATCTATGGACTATGGTTCGAAGTTGAGAATTTGTGTAATTTAGGTAAAATGGTGAATTTGTGTATCTACGTAATATTTATATTTTCTTGTGATTCTAGCGCATTGAAGTGCTTTTCCATATTTCAGAATATAGCTCTGACTCCTCCATTACGGAATAAAAGTTTAACGATACTGATATACATAGAGAAATGAGACAGTGAAACAATTATTGTTTTTGTAACTACGTCGAAAGAAAACATAAAAAGAGCTTTGTTTGTATCATTTCCCAGTACGTAAAAGATGTAATATAATATGTGTGTAATAAAAGAATGATTTGTTTAAAATTCGTATAAAAATAAAAAGATATAGTATATTGCTGTTTTTAATTTTCTGATAAAACTTAAATTTTGATAATATACATTTTACTATTTCTGTGTTTATTTATTAATATATTACAACATGTATATCATTTAAATTTTAATTTGATCTTGCTATTTCCAAAACATTCCCATGAAAACAATGGCAAGGTCGGATATCCCGCAAAATCTACTTATGTTTGTGGACACCAAAAGATGGCGCTGTAAAACATTTTGATCCCACGGTATTTGTATATAGGTACTCGAATTTCTTGTCGGAGTACAATAGTTATTCTGTGTTAGTCAAAGAGTATATAAATACTACGTAGATTACTAAGAGTTTTGGCGCCATCGAGAGAAAAGATGGTCGAAGATTTTTCATAATTATTGAATTTCGTGTTGATATTGAGTGAAATTAGTCAATTTTGGTGGCATTTTGTACAAATTTGTTCAGTGAAAGAGCACAAATGAAATAATTATGAAGAAATTAGCGTATCGTATATTTCCTCGTTGCCGCCAAATCTCATTACATGAGCTTGAGTAAATAGGCCACCGCTTTACCCAAGAGCCAGACATAACTACCTGACGACTTATGACTGATGACTATGAAAATTAATTGAAATTGATATAAAATTTGATGCAAATTTCTACTTGACTAATGGCTAAATACTAACGTGAAGGCCAAAACCTAAAGAAAGAAAGAAAGAAATACTACGTAATAAGAGGCGGGACTTCCATAGATAAAATGCAACGCTGAGTTTTAATTACCTTCTGCGCATATACCAATATGGAGACCCTAACACCAATCACTTTTATGTTGGTAGTTCTGACAACTGTCAAAATTATATTGTGTTAGGCATGTATCTACCGATGATTTTTTTATCGATATCGATACTATTATCGGGGACGGATAAGAAAAACTACTATAATATTTAGCTATATTATTTTAATGAAAAAAAAAACAGATTTCGTAGTAATTATTTCTATAATTAAATCAAATAATATTAATAACTAGTATATGACTACAAGACATTTAATTTCATATTCTTACGAACGTATATTATGATGTAACAGTAAAAAATATGTAAAAAAACTTGTTTTTGACGTATTTTATAATGTCTAAAATAACATTGTGTACAAAATAAGTAAGTTATGTTAGTCAGTACCTCAATGGGTGTTTCTTTGTTATGAAGTTACTTATAAATATCAAATTCCATCAACATTGGCCTGCACTAAAAAAATCATTTTGTCTACAACAAAATCAGTTTAATTAATGAGTGAAAATCATGTTCAACTGAAGTATGGTTACATATTATTTTTTTGATATGCTTTCATGTTCGTGTGCGCAAGTTTTAGTTTATTCGATTGTTATACATATATAATTCTGGTGTTCGTGTGTTTGTCACTAAACTCCTAGACGACTGGACGGATTTTGATGAAATTTTTTGTGTGTGTTCAAGGGAATTCGAGAATGGTTTAGATTCACAATTTGGTCTCCTAGAAAATGTTTTTTTTTAATAATAAGTAGTTGTTAACTTTGGAATATTTCACATTGGATACGACAGACTGCGCTACTATCGAATCAATATAATACAATAACATTTTATTGTGCACCAAATACAGAGAAATTACAAATACATCAGAATAACTTAAACTAAGAAGATACACAAAGGCGACCTTTTCACCAAGTCAGCGATCTCTTCCAGGCAACCCTAAAGTATGGAACAAGATGTAGCGAGATACTGTACAATGGTGCTCTTAAAAATATAAAAATGCATCTAACGCTAGTCGTCATAAATCATCCTAAAAGCAGAATATTAGTATTTATATTTAAAACAATCAAGGAAAATCAAATGCAAACTACATAACAGTATGTACTTAAAAAAATAAAAATGTAGTTAAGAACATGTTTTATTCTTAGTCGTTAAGCGTTATGCCGCTTGCACTGGTTGTTCTAATGATTAATTATAATAGAACCAAAATAAAGCACTCCAAATGTTTTTGGGTTGTATATATGTAATTATTAGTTTTTGGTGTGTTTTAGTTATTTTGCAAATAAAATCTTATAGTAGTGATCGTATAAGCTAAAATGACATGCCCCACTTCTCAATAATTGTTTTACGTCGATGTGTTAGTGCGAATATTAATTACGACATTTTATCTGAGTGTGAGTGTATTTTATTTAAAAATTGAAATCTGTAGACCTCTTCTAAACTAGTTAAACTGCAAATCGTTAAATTCGTTGGAATGGAACAGATAACTGAATGTTACCTGTCCAAGATAACCAATTACAAAAGTGTTTGTGTGTGTATTGCGTACATTTTATAAATATACTCGTACCTACGCATCAATGCGATACCCGTCAATAGGTACCCGTTATTTCAGCTTAGACTATCTATACATGTGCAGGTCGTTCTATCGAAGTTTGAACTTATCTTAGAAACTACAGGTCCTTAATTTTTTTCTTACACTGAAAGAAAATTGAGTGATCCTCTGCTTGCAATAGGCTACTGCCTAGCCTGACGACTAATTTAATAATTTAAAGCACAATAACAATCTCCCCAAAACAAACCAAATGTTATACAGCGCTCTTACGATAAACTTTGATTGATTTTTCAGATTGAAAATAGGTACTTTATTCTCATATCCATGAAGTTTTTCTATAGGTACAAAAACCAAATCTTCATTTCCTGTTGCTGCGACCCATTTTTTACACCTGAAAATAAAATAACTAGGTATACAGCGTTACATCTAAAATACTATCCATTTTTTGAGGGACAGTTCAGAATCAATAATGTTTTTGATATAAAAAGTATCTTCACGCCCATATCCCCGAAGAGTTAGGCAGAGGTACAACCAAGGCACCCACGACTAGCCGAAGACACTAAGTCCCACAATGTGATAGGTGGCAAGCCTATCGCCAACCGGGCACATTTCCAATCCCGACCAACATTTTTTTATTAGAAAAATCCAATTTTCTTTTTGTTGGCCGACCCGGGATTCGAACCCGGGACCTCATGCAGTAAAGTCCAACACCCGGTCCGCTAGACCACAGAGGCGTTTTTGATATAGGTACTAAAAAACATTTTATCCGATGCACAAAATATTTAATTTCAGAATGAGATACATCGTGTAGTAAGTTTAAACATTCTGGAAGTGTTAGTGATATATTATGGTAATATCAAGGAGAAAGCTGCTAAAAATTTCGCACTTTAAGCGCCACAAGTAATTCAAGCGCTTTTTCACAATTCGTACGAAATTAAAGGCAAATTCACGTTAAAATGTAATAAACTATTCAAGCGACTCGTTTCTAAGTCTGACTACAATTATTCTGATAGGTATTTTAATTATTGCACGGGAACAAGCATACACATTTTTTAATAAGAGACAACCGTGGCCATAAACACCATAGATATTATAGGTGTGTCGCTGTACAATAGCTCAAGTGTAAGTTCTAGTATGCTACCGGCTACCTTACCCCTGAGGTGTTGTACCCTACCCGGACATGCTTTCTAGTTTGTCATTCGCTGATATTGCCGAAATGTCGAACTGGCCTAACACTCCGGCTACCGAATAGCAACCATTAGAACTGTGATGTTTATAGGCCACGACTATTTCTTACCATCAGGAGAGCCATGTGGTTGTAGGTTGTCTTATAGCATAGAAAATGTTGTTATTTTTTAATTTCTTTCGTTTATAACTTAGGCCCTATACCCTGGTCTCCGCGATCGCGGATCGCCCGATTCGACTGTTATGGATTTTTATCTGTGGAGTACAATAAAAAGATGTGTATATGTTCAAGAGGCACATAGTTATTAGGACCTTAAAACAAAATAACTAATGCCTTAGATTAAGTTAAAAGTATGAAAGGGACACACTCAACTTATTAAAAAAATAGTTTTAAAAAACGCGCAAGTGTAATTAACAATAATTGGATATTAAATAATGACTTTAACAAAATTTATTACATTTCAGACCACTTTTTTTGCAACCACATCTAGCTAATGAACAATTTGTTTTACAGCTACAAAAAACCTGTTGAAATACAATGCAAAATGAATAATTTATTATTAATATTGAACAACATTACAATACGATAACTTGGTGTGAATTATAACTTACTTTTTCTATCAACTCCTTTGGCGCTGGTTCAGTGTTTAACATGATAGGTATCATCATAAATAAGGTTCTTCTCCAACCCCAATCGTCCGGATTTAGATTATTACTTAACCACTGTTGAATTTGATAATACACGCGTTTTGTATGTTCACATAAGGCTGATTCAGTCGGTGGTAAAGAAGCTAAGATAACTTCTTTTTTAAATGAAGCAGCTGATGATGAAAATATCTTATACCTTAATTCACCCAGTGTCAGTTCTTCTGTATTACTTTGGCCATATAGATGGAATATAATTTTCTTAGATACTGCGTATAATTCATCAATCCAACGATTAGACTCATAGAAAACAGAAATTAGAGCTTGCAAATAGGGTTTATTTTTTTCAATAAAGATATTATACTTTTTTTTCCTTTTTTAAAAATTGCTCTTGTGGTATCGCAACCTGCGAACGCATGTGCAAAAAGCAAAAAAAGGCTTCAAATTTTTGTCGTATTCCGTAGAATAGATTACATTAGCTTGTTTTCCTGGTGTTATTTTATAAAAGTATATTACCTCTTCATCAGCGACAAGTAAAACCAAAAGAATAAATAAGTCAATATCATTACCAACTACCGTCACTGATTGATTTCTTGTTCTTTTTAAATCAATTGCTGTTGTCACAATTAAAAGATCGGCGTCTTCAGAAGCTATATTTGTGCTAATACCACGTTTTTGCAGGTTACTACTAAGTTAATTTACAAATTGTTTCTTAATTGCAATATTTGACAAGAATTTTTTTTGAGTCAAGGTCACGAGATTATCTTTAGAAATGTCAACATCTGCAGCAACACATTTTTCTTTTCTGCGATACATTTCGTAGGATTTTATTCTTATTGTTTCCCTCGAGTAGCCATCGAATATGACAGTCACCTTAGATCCAAAATTTCTAATAATATACGAGTAGTAAAGGTTACAAAGATCCATATGCTTTTTTCCATGTGGCCAAACATAGCTATGCAGAAGTCAGCCACCATCAATTACAAAAATTGATCCAGATATTATGGCAGGCGATTGAGTGTATGGCTGGAAAAGTTATACAATTCAGACTTTGCTGTTTTTCTCATTAATCCATGTTCGTCGAATAAGCACAGAGGGAACGGTGACAGCTCATACTTCAATGCGTTGCGTGTTTCTTCAACATTACCATGAAAAAATACAGATATTCTCTGAATTAACAAGTATGAGTCGACAGCAACAAAATCATCACCAATATGCATACCATTTTTCGCATTTGCAAGGGTTTTCACCTTAAACGCGTTAGTTAAAGAATTATCGATGTTTTTACCAACCATGGTAGCCATACCTTGCAATCCAAATTCAACTGCATTATGACAATTAATTAGGAAATAAAAATTTCAAATTGTTATAATTTTGTTATAAACAATAGAAAAAAAAATGTTTTTCTCTAGAATCAATCAAAAACAAATCAAAGTTTATAATTATATAAGTAATTTAAAAAAATTTTGAGTTTTTTTAATTTTTCAATAACTATGATTTTTTAAAGTTGCAGTTATCATCCCCTAGATTCTAACTACCCTATCTCAGTTAATTTCAATTTTAGGGAAAAAAGTCATAGAAACATTTTTGTGTAAAATTTTACGCTCTACAAATTTTATTTGAAACTTTTTTTCTAACTCTTACTTACCGTTTCCCCAAAATTTCAAAAAAAACCTTTTTTAATTTTTTTTCACCCCTTCTCGGGGGTGAATTTAAAAAAACTTTCACAGTTCGTTTTTAGATTACTCAAAGTAAATTATATCAAAAATTCAAGTTTTAAACTCAAAATTCGCATTTACCCTACACATTTTCTTGGACTATATGGGCTCACCTCTTAGTCCATTAATAGCTGAATTTTTTATGGATAATTTCGAAAAACACCATATTGTAGGTCACCGACATATTTCGTATTATTTTAAATATGTCAATGACAAATTATCATATGTTGGACAGGCACAGAGAGACAACTAAACCTATTTTTAAATAGCTTAAATAAAAAATTACCAAAAACCAAATTTAAATTAGAATTAGAAAGTAACAGCTCAATAAATTTCCTCGACTTGACAGTTACAAGAATAAATAATAAGCACCATTTTGAGATCTTCCGCAAGCCAACTTACACCTACTGCTATTCCCGCGTCGTCTTGTCACCCTTGACAACACAAAATAGCCGCTTCAATAGCTTGGTACATAGATTGACATCTTTGCCTTTGAGTAAAGAGTTACAAAAAAATAACTTAACATCATTGTACAGCTGGCAGTTGCTAACGATTATAGTAGAGATTTAGTTGAAAATCTAAATAAAAAGAAAATAAAGAAAAACTTTTCACGACTAATCTATACAGTGCCATCTCAAAAAGATGTTAAGTTTAAATCTAGTTTGACCTACGTAGGACGAGCTTCTGAAAAAGTTCAACGACATTTAAAACGTAATAATATCAATGTTGCATTTAGAACCCAAAATTCATTAAGAAACATATTATGCAACGGTAAAGATAAAATTGACAAAAAATGTAAATCAGGAATCTATTAACTACATTGTTCTGAACGCAACAGTGCATACGTTAGTCAAACTGGTCGTAGTTTTGGGTCTCGTAACAAGGAACACATATCAGCCGTCAAAAACATTCGTCCAGATAAATAGCATTTTGCAAAACATCTTATAGACACTGAGCATTCGTTGGCAGCAGATCATACTTTCGAATTACTCTATATTTGTAATAAAGGATTAAAATTAAATATACTAGAACAACTAGAAATCATTTAATGTAATACGGAAGACTCAATTACACTATTAAACGAACAAACAAATTTTACTAATTCACCCCTGCTACACATGTTTAACAACAGCGGTGCTACCCCCAGCACGCGTACTCACTAAAGCACACCCGCATACGAACTCGCGAAACTCTATAAATAGAGCGAGTCGCATGCGCGCGCACCAGTATCTGCTCGACCTTCGTGGAGTGCAGTCGAGTTCTCCTGATGATGCTTCTATTACGAAGCGAAACGTACGTTGAGTTTTCAGTAGTATGTACATTGCTGGTGCTAATAAAACAGTTTAATGGTGTGTATTGTGTGGAGCTGGATGTATTTGGGAGTTTCAGCTTCCGGTACGTCCAATTCATTACGCCATAATACGTACACATTTTTTTTTGGCGGAAAATTGTAAATTAAATAATTTTGTTTAGATTTAAGTATGGATTTCGGCAAAGTACGTTACTTTATGGCGTAATGAATTGGACGTACAAGGCGTTGCCTTGTTCTATCAATTAACCTTGAAGACATTTAACACAGGTTCAGCTGTACACGATCTATTTACGTTTTAGCCGAACAAAAAAAGCTAAGTAATTAATAATTAGTAATAGGTAAAACTACCTATTTGATTTTTATGAAAATTAATGTGTTGTTGTTAATGAAAAATATTATTTATACAATTTAATTACCTACCTACATGTAAAATGCCTTCAGGAATGTAGGTAAAAAGTTATTTTCATTCAAGCTGTGTTTTGTTTTTCGTGACTTAGTAACAGTTGCTGTATTTATTAAACTAATAGGAAAATACTAACTGGACCCAGATGTGAAGTTATTTAAACCAATTACGATTTTAATAAAAAAATGTTAGCTAGGTATTAAAAGTTTTTAACAATCTAACATGAAGTACCTAGCTGTAGATGTTGTGTATACCACACGTTATCAATTCTAACCTGAAGATAAATACACCTATATATTATAATATATAGGTAGGTGTATACGCGTCATGGGATTTACAAAGTAGGTAGCGCAGGTCTTGGCGAGCGTTTTCGTACACTATGATCAGCTGAGAGCGTTCGTCGACCCCAAGCGTTTTATCGACATTAAATATTTTTTGTCTTTAATTTTAGTTTAAGATTTGTTCATTTTTTACGTTTCTAAACAAGCATTTCGAGCCCATGGTTGAAATATTGTTAACTAATTTGAGAAAGCCATGTATAAAAAGAATAGATATATGCAGAGTTTCATTCAAATAGACTGCAATAAAATTATTGATGTGGCATCTATATGTACGAATTAAAGTAAGTTGTGAGTATTTAAAAGATGCAGTGAATCAAAATATTTGGATACACTTGGATGGATACAAATTCACAGTAGGTACATACACCTAAATATACTTATTATAAGTGTTTCTCTCTAGTATGAACGAATGCATGTTCTTTCAAATGATATGATTGTCTAAAACACTTTTTACATACTTCACATTGGTAAGGTTTCTCTCTAGTATGAATTAATGTGTGTCTCTTTAAATGATACGATTGCCTAAAACACTGATTACATACATCACATTGGT
The DNA here is from genome assembly GCA_002245475.1 of Calephelis virginiensis. Taxonomy (NCBI): domain Eukaryota; kingdom Metazoa; phylum Arthropoda; class Insecta; order Lepidoptera; family Riodinidae; genus Calephelis; species Calephelis virginiensis. Next base: position 268,082 of record NJDC01000022.1, on the reverse strand, counting down.
AAAGTTTGTACCCTTTATGAACTGAAATGTGTTTCTCAAAAACATCAAAATCTCTGAAACACTGTTTACATACATTACATTGATAGGACTTCACTACAGTATGAATTAATTTGTGTCTCTGCAAATGACTTAACCTACTGAAACACTTTTTACATACATCACATTGGTGGGGTTTCTCTCCAGTATGAATTAATTTGTGTGTTTTTAAACCACCTAACCCAGTGAAACACTTTTTACAAACACCACATTGGTGGGGTTTCTCTCCAGTATGAATTAATTTGTGTGTTTTTAAACCACCTAACCAAGTGAAACACTTTTTACAAACATCACATTGGTGGGGTTTCTCTCCAGTATGAATTAATTTGTGACTCTTCAAACTACATAAAGAAGCGTAACTCTTTTTACAAACATCACATTGGTAAGGTTTCTTTCCAGTATGAATAAATATGTGTCTCTTCCATAACCGGTAAGTTTTAAAATACTTTTTACATTCATCACATTGATAAGGCTCTCCGGTATGAAGTAATGTGTGTTTCTTCAAAAAACCTAACTCACTGAAACAGCTATTACATACATCACATTGATAAGGTTTATCTCCAGTATGAATTAATAAGTGTTTCTTCAAAACACCTAACCAACTGAAACACTTCTTACATACATCACACTGATATGGTTTCTCTTTAGTGTGAATTATTAAGTGTTTCTTCAAATCATGTAACCTACTAAAACACTTTTTACATATATCACATTGATATGGTTTCTCTCCAGTATGAATTAATGTATGTTTCTTCAAAATACCTAACTCACTGAAACACTTTTCACATTTTTCACATTGATAGGGATTCTTTTTAGTATGAATTAATGTATAATTAATGTGTGTTTCTTCAAAATACCTAACTCACTGAAACACTTTTCACATTTTTCACATTGATAGGGTTTCTTTTTAGTATGACTTAAAGAGTGATTCTTCAAAACACCTAACCTACTGAAACACTTCTTACATACATCACACTGATATGGTTTCTCTTTAGTATGAATTATTAAGTGATTCTTCAAAACATCTAA
>NJDC01000022.1:247389-263555 GCA_002245475.1 Calephelis virginiensis | reverse complement strand
GCAACTCATTCAGCAACCTCTGTCTAGTTTAGACAATGGTTGTGCTTACCCGTCAGATAATACATCCCCTGATGACAACCTCCTGTTTAATTTACTGAACACCGTTACTATTATCGTACGTCGTTTTAATGACGCACTACCGAACAACGTGAGACTTCAACTTGAAGATTTGACAAAATTAGCTTCCCAATATGGATCTGTCCATACTGCAATGGAACTGTCGGAGCATTAAAAATAAAAAGATAGACATGATTGAAATAATGAACCAACATAAGCCATCTCTACTAGCCATCTCGGAGACGTGGCTGAGGCCGGGACTACGTTTTCGTATACCTGGCTTCTCCTGCTTCCGGGATGATAGGAGTGATGGATATGCTGGATCTCTTTTATTAGTCAATAATTCTATCCCTAATTCCCTTATCCAACTTCCTTCTCACAGTGATTCCTTTAATGTTGTGGCTATAAAAGCTTTAAATATTACGTTTGTGTCGGTATATATTCCCCACCCAGTTCCTTCTTGCATTCAGGAACTCGGTTATCTCTGTTATCTCCTCCCTTCCTCCTCCTCTCTGTGTAATGGGTGATTTTAACTGTCACCACCAAATATGGGGCTCCCATTCTACTGACCCTACTGCTTCTTACTTGATCGACATGATCGATGATCAAAATCTCTGTATAATGAATGATGGTTCCCCAACTCGTAGAGTCTACCCAGACCAAAACCCCCATAGTGCTGTTGACCTCACATTGTGTTCCCCATGCTTAGCAGCAAACTCCAACTGGTTAACCCTCTCTTCTACCTTTGGAAGTGACCACTACCCTATTCTTCTCTCAATTCCTGGTTATAGCCATTCTGTTAAACAATTCTCTCCTCTTCTCAAGCACAAAACATCTAAAGATGATTGGAACAAATTCAACAGCCTTACAAGCTCTGCTGTGGAGTCCCTTCCTCCCGTTGACTTATCCGATCTACAGTCAGCTTACTCAGGCTTTGTTGCAATCCTTCTAAACTCTCCAAACAAATCAATCCCCTTAAAAAATCTCCAAAAGACATGATTTCATCTCCTCCATGGTGGGATCAGGAATGTTTACTAATGGTCCGTAGGCGTAAGGAAGCAGAACACTCCTACTCATCTAATATGATCAATGATAACTTTTCAAATTATCAGTTAATTTCTGCGCAAGTCAAGAGACTTCTATCTAAGAAAAAAAGAGAAGGATGGCAGACATTTTGCAAGTCTCTTTCTCCCCGCTCTCCCCCTTCAATTGTCTGGATGAACATCAAACGTTTCCGTGGCTCATTTACAGATAATACTATGTTTACAATAGATCCAACATGTGTAGACAAATTTAGCTGCAACCTGGCTCCCCCTTGGGTTCCATCGAAGGAAGAGGCAACCCCTGTGACTGCCCCCTCGCCACTAAACTCCGACAGACACGGCCTTGATAAACCATTTACGATGAAGGAACTCTGTCTAGCTACAGAGCACCTGAAAGACTCTTCTCCTGGGTCTGATGGGATCCCTTACAGCTTCTTAAAAAATTCTAGTAATTCCTCCAAAGAGTTCTACCTTAAAACAGTAAATGCTATATTTTCTTCTGGCATCATTCCTGAAGGTTGGAAATTCCAAACTATTCTTCCAGTTTTAAAAACAGGTAAAGACCCTTGTAGCCCATACAGTTATCGCCCCATAGCACTGTCCTCAACTATGTGTATGTAGGTTATGGATCATATGATCAAAAACCGTTTAGAGTGGTTCCTTGAGAACCAAAATGTTTTTCCTAAAAGTCAGTACGGATTCAGAAAGGGCCTTGGTACCCTTGACAGCCTTAGCTGTTTTTCAATTGAAATACGTCTTGCTTTTTCAAAAAATCCTTCTGGGAGTATTCCTTGACATTTCTTCAGCCTACGACAATGTCCTTCTTCCAGTACTCAGGCAGAAAATGCAAGAGCTGAGTATCCCTGTTAAGATGACAAACTTTATTTTAAACCTCCTCTCCTCTAGATCTATTTCTGTCCGTGTTAATGGTACTAACATGCCCCCCCCGTACTGTCTGGAAAGGCCTCCCCCAAGGATCTGTATTGAGTCCCTTACTCTATAACCTATATACATATAATTTAGAATCTTCTGTCAGTTGCTTTTGTTCTATCCTACAATATGCCGATGATATTGCCCTCTACTTTTCTGGCAATTGCATTCCAGATGCTGAATATAGGCTGAATCGAGCACTAGCTTACCTCAATGATTGATTATCAGACCATGGCCTCTCTTTATCCACCCCTAAGTGCTCTTCAGTTCTTTTTACCAGAAAACGTTCCATTCCAATTCTTTCTGTTAATATTAATGGTGAGCCAATACCCCAAGAGAATGAGGTAAAATTTTTAGGTGTTATTTGGGATGCTAAGATGTCTGGCATTGCCCACCTGTCATACATTATACAAAAGTGTGAGCGTAATATTTATATCCTGCGCTCATTATCAGGTGTGTTGTGGGGCTCCCACCCATATTGCCAAAAACTACTATACAATGCACTGATTCGGAGTCATTTTGACTATGGTACTTTTCTCTTAGAGCCTTGTAACAAATTGGCACTGGCCACATTGGACAAGGTGCAGTCGAAATGTCTCCGAATCATCATTGGGGCCATGAAATCATCACCCAATAATGCCATGCAGCTAGAGTGTGGTGAGCCACCACTCCATCTTAGGAGACAGTTCCTTTCTGATAGATTTTTATACAATATTTCTCACCTAACTTCACACCCACTGTTTCCCACAATACAAGCTTTAACGGAAGCCACCTCCACATCAGCCTATTGATCACACAAGAGTATCCCTTGCCTAGTCAATAGCTACACTAAACTTGCTACCCACTCAGCGTCTCAACACAAATCTCCTATTAACCCCCTATTTGAAATCCCTTATTCAGCCCTAATCCACAAACCAAACATTTTAAACTTTGGAGTTCTTAAGGATGATCCACTAGCAGATGCAATAGTTAAAGAAAAAAATTCCACCGATTGGGCTGAGCATATTGTTATGTATACTGATGCTTCTAAAACTTCAGAGAGTGACCATGTTGTTGCTGCAGTATGGATCCCCAAGTACAAAGTCATTCTAAGTTTCCGTTCCCCTTCTTCCTCTTCAATATTTATCCATTGCTATTCTGGAAGTTGTCACTTTTGCATATTCCCACAAATTCAAGAAAACATTGATTTTGTCAGATTCTCAGAGCTGTCTTCAAGCAATTAATTGTAACCCATCCCGTGCAAAAACTAAATATCCAGTCATCCTTAAAATCCGAACAATGTTATATGAAGCTGCTTGCGATGGATTTGAAATTAGCCTGGCCTGGATTTCAAGTCACTCTGGTATTGTCGGCAATGAAGTAGCTGACCGACTAGCAAAAGATGCTACAAATTCTGGCTTAGACTCTCACAACAAAATTTTCTCCTACGATCTCCGTGCTGCAGCCAGAGTAGACTTAATGAACAATTGGGATAGGTCCTGGTCAAGGTCAAAATGCATCAAAGGCAAATACTATGCCATGGTTCAAGAAAATATTCCATCAAAACCATGGTTTTTCCATTTCCGGAACAGCAACAAGCAAGTAACATCAACGATTTGTAGACTCCGCTTAGGCAACGTTTGTACTCCAGTCTACCTAGCTAAATTAAGAATTAGAGATAATTCAATATGTGAGTGTGGTCTTGATGAAGGCACACTTGATCATATATTTTTCTCCTGCCCTAAATTAGCAGTCCCTTTATATGACATCCTACCCCCAGATATACCTCGCCCCACTAATCTCCAATATCTCCTTGCCTGTGTATTTTCCCCCTTCATTGAAACCCTCGCAACTTTTATTGCCACTAACAAAATTAAACTTTAGGATCTATGTCATTAAAACTTTTTTTATAAATAACTAATAGCTTTTAAATATATATGCATAGTGTAATATATGTTATTAACCATATTCTAATAATACTGTGTGTCCCTTAGAATTAACAATGTGTTGTGTCTGTTCTGTTTTAGATTACTCAAAAATAGTTCTCATCCTAATGTTACTGGACAACATATTAATGTGTCACTCCCATGACTGACATGATATTGGCAGAATCCGTACCAACGGGAAAGCCAAAAGAAAAGAAGAATAAAATAGAATTAGTCCTAGATTATAGTTATTGTAACAAAGAGTTTGTAAGTATCCTACTAAAAAAATCCAAATTTATCAACTATTGCTTGCCGTTGACGTGTTCCGGTTCGAAGGGTAAGGTAGCTGGTAAACTTACTTTTGCTCGAGGACTAATATCCCAGTCCCAGGTTGGCAATGCACCATTTACCTACATTTGGTGTCTCTAGGCGGCGTGAATTTCTTACCATCAGTTTTCCTTGCCTTCCAATATCATAATAACAAATAAATAAAATAAGTAGCAATTTGTGATACTCAATATTGCAGAAGATAGAAAACTGGAGGAGCAAAAAAAATAACTTGTATTACAAAAAACGTAATAAGAAGAAAGATAACAAGAAAAGAAAAATAAACAAAAATGTAATCAAAACGAAATACTTATAAATTTAAATTACGTGAATAATAAATATGAAACATACGCGAAACGCGACTGACAATATGATTAGTTCTAGAAACGTGGCATACAAGGCGATCGCTGGCAAAACGAACGTTAGTTTCGTTTCCAAAACGAATTCGTCTCTCAAATCTTATTTTCGGGCACGTTATTCTACGAATTTCTAACAATGTCATTCATTCGCTGTTTCATGACTTACTATCGTCTATCGCCGACGTTAGTGATTATATACTCTTTGGCCGACGTAACGTTTTGTTTTGCATGGATGTTCTACGTTTTTTGAGTTTGACATTTCAATGCGGGCCAAAACGAAACGTTCGTGTCAAGACGACGGTGTTCATTCTAACCCCGCAGGTCGCAAGTAGAAATTGCAAAATTTTCGTTGAAAATATTGAAATAGCTCAAATCTAAAGTCTAGACCATAGATTTAGTATGTACAAGATCAACAAAGCGTGGGAGAGAGAAGTCCTTATCAGGTACAAATTGCCTTAGAGGAACAGAGAGAGAGAGAGAGAGAGAGAGAGAGAGAGAGAGAGAGTCAGGTACCTATGTGCCAATATTTACGCGAGTAAGAGTTCATAGTGTCATATTCCTGTCATAGTGCGTCGCAATGAATTTTGTGAATTAATTTCATAATCTTACTATTTAAATGGAATAAAATATAAAGGCAATTACGATGTCGTGTTTTGTAAGCGCTTGTGATGTTACAAAACGTTACAATCCTAATAAATACACATTTACTAGGTAAATACAACTTTGACATAAGAATATTTAGACTGCGTTTTGTTAGTTTTTTTGCTACTAACCTGCTCAGAAGAGGATTTTTACAATATATTTATTTGCATTGTTTTATTTGTAAGAGTATTTTGTACCCTTAAACGGAATAAGCAAAGATATTATGTAAAATAATAAATTGTTTGTTTACGCTAGGGCTTGACAACGCGATGACGTCTAAAATATCGATGAATGTCAACCAAAGAGTATAAATACTCTTTAGTAATAGATTTTAACATTGGTTGTTTAACCAACTTGCGTTTCGTAAAACACATTTCTACTTAAGACTGAGATGCGCTTATACGTAAACTTGCATTTCGTAAAACACATTTCTACTTAAGACTGAGATGCGCTTATACGTAATCTTTTTATGAATACTTGATATTATTAAGTTTAATCATTAACGCATTCATTGCCACCAACGCATATACTTACGTGTTTTTGGTACTTGCGTCCAGTGCTTTGGACGCGTCTGTGAGTTCATTTATTTAGCGAGCTGTGTCCAGTGCCTATGTGCGTTACATACGAGTTCTATTAATTTTGCAATATTCTATTTATGTCTAATAAATTATTCCCTGGATCACTCACATTTGGTCATTTTTAACCGAATTAAAAAAGAAGAGGATTTTAAATCGAAGGTATTTTTTTATGTGTGTTACCTAGTAACTTTTTACTGCGTGATCCTATTAATTTATTTTTATTTGAAAACCATAATGCTGACGAGAAGATTACCCGCAATAACTAAATAGTTGAAATATGATTATAAAAACATTCGTTCCGGTGGGAAAGCTTGGGAAGCTAGATTTGCACATTACGCTGAACATTCAAGTCACAGGACAGCGATGCACCTATAGGGTGTATAATGTCAATAATCTACGGTTGTTACTTATTTCATTATTGCAGATTAATTGGATGTAGGGTTTTATCCATACATAGTATAAAGCAAAGTCGCTTTCCGCGTCTGTCTGTATGTATGTATGCTTATATCTTTAAAACTACGCAACGGATTTCGATGCGGTTTTTTTAAATAGGTAGAGTGATTCAAGAGGAAGGTTTATATGTATAATAACATGCTTCATATATTAGAGAACCACTGATAATTTCAAGATTTCTAATGCGAAGTCGTAAATAAACATATTTTTTGCGATTGCACTGCAAACGCTGGCTGAATTCGACGAGATAGATTAAAATAATGTACTAAGTATTGTTTACCTTAAAAAGGTCTACAAAAGAGTTCGCGATGGTATATGTTTATCTCTTAGAGATAACTTACAATAACCAAATCGGGTTTCCCTAATATCATTGAAAGAGTTTTCACCGCCCTCTATTGGTTTGAATATATGATCCAGATGATTAGCAAACCTATTAGCTTTTTCTTCATCACTTGTGGCCCATTTACCACATACATCTCTTATAGGTGGAATTTGGGTAACTGGTCTTTTCAGAGATTTTGTAGCTTTCCATATGGTATAATCAGTTTTATTATCATTTGTCATATTTATTGATGATCATACTACTCTGGACTTAAGGAAATTAAAGCTGGAGTGCCTCAAGAAAGCGTGCTCGGACCGATCTTGTTTACACTTTATACTTGTGATATACCGGAAATAAAAAATAGCACTATTGCAACTTTTGTTGACGACACGGCTATCATTGCTTATACACGGGAAGTACGCAAGAAGAAGCAACAGAAAAAGTTCAAACTGTTGTATCTAAAGTCCTGTCATGGACAAAATAGTGGCTGATCAAACTGAATGAAGCCAAGTCTACACATATTAATTTTACTAACAAAAAAGTTAGACATAACAATTTACATCAATGAGAAAATAGTGCCATACTCCAACACAGCTGAATACCTGGATATGACACTCGATACAAAGCGACGCTGGAAAGTTCACGTGAAAAAGAAACGAGAAGAGTTAGGCATAGGTTATAGAAATATGTGTTGGCTTATTGGCAGAATTCGAAATTAACAATCCAAAACAAAGTATTGATATATTAACAAGTCTTAAGACAGATATGGACTTATGGTATTCAGTTATGGGGATGTACCAAAAATACCAATATACAGTGTATACAAAGGTTTCAAAACAAAGTGCTAAGAGACATTGCAAATGCACCCTGGTACATAAGAAATGATGACCTCCATTGGGATCTCTAAGTGGAGTTTGTCAGTGACGTTATAAAAAAAGTGCAGAAGCTCATCAACATAGACTTCACCATCATATGAACATCGAGGCTATCCTCGATATCACAGGTAGAACGAGAAGGCTGAAAAGAACAAAGCCATAATATGAACTAGAGTAGTGTTGTATAGATTCACACAGTGCTAGTGCCAAAATCAAGTGACAGTGTTTTAAGTTCAATACCAAGATACCAATATGTAGATGATGTAGATTTATATGCAAAAAGTGAGATCACATTTCACGACGCGATTTTCACCCGCAGCGCCTGCGGTTGTGTGCGGTTCCCACGACGGCGGTCGTCTGCCCGTTAAAATCGTGCAAGCGGCGATCTCCCTCCGCCTCGGCGGTATGCAACCGCACGCTCTGCAATCGCTTTGAGGTCGACGATTTTGTACTATTTGTACTTATTATTTAATCGCAACCGCCGGCCGCGCGATCATCAACCGCCAAGTTTGCGGGCGATAATTTCAACCACGTCGGCTGCGGGACCGCAAAAATTACCGGTTTCATGAGTTTTAAAATAAAATCGCAGAACCGCGACCGCCGCGGGAGCGGGTAAAAATCGCTCCACGAGTCTGAGACCAGCGGGACAATTCAATATTTTTTTGTAGTGATGATCACTGAATCAATTGTACATCAAATAGCTGGCAAATGACGTGTTTTGTCAAATACAATGCTATCTTTATTGTATTTCTGTTGGTCACAGGCATTAACCTCTAAGTATATGGACATGAAATGAAATATCTGCGAAAAAAGCTTGCCATTGGCTACTAAATATGGATGCCATTCTGACTATATAATGCTTATTTTTTGCCGATATATTGAACTAATATCATTATAATATCATTGGTTTGTACAAAACATCAACTTACTATACACTAAAACCTTCCTCAAGAATTGTTCTACCTATTGTTGAAAACCGAATGAAAGTCCGTTCAGTACTTTTCGAGTAAATCGCGAACAGACAGGCAGACGCGGCGGGGGACTTTGTTTTATAATATGTATTGATATAATTAATGATAAATTTATCATCTAATCAACATACGCAAAAGTCAAAATATTTAATTAGTACTATAATTTTAAAATTAACTTCAATACCGACTAAATTACGAATGTAAATACAATTTAGATAAAAAATGTCGCACTGAAAAGCACGTTTTTATTAAGTTTGTTATTTTCCTCGCTAGGGAGCTCCGATAAATGCGTGCGATCGCTGCAAATTACAAAAGTCCCATGAAAAAGGCGCGTGCTTCTTCGCGCTATTTATAGACACAGGCACGCACCGCGGCCAGCCGGTACCGCTGCAACCGCGATGTCCCTATATTTTAAACCTGTAATATCTCCGAAACTATTCGTTTAATTTACATGCTGTAAAGGGCTATATTGTTCTATATTAAATGTAAAATTTAGTTAAGATACTTAATTAGATAAGGATTAATGCTGTATTGCTTTAAGTCGCTTCGTAAATAAGCCATTATTTTTCGGAAAAAGTAAAGGATAAAAATTGGTTATTGTAAGTTATCTCTAAGAGATAAAACATATACCATCGCGAACTTTTTTGTAGACCTTTTTAAGGTAAACAATATTTAGTACATTATTTTGATCTATCTCGTCGAGTTCAGCCAGCGTTTGCAGTGCAATCGCAAAAAATATGTTTATTTACGACTTCGCATTAGAAATCTTGAAATTATCAGTGGTTTTTTAATATATGAAGCATGTTATTATACATATAAACCTTCCTCTTGAATCACTCTACCTATTTAAAAAAACCGCATTGAAATCCGTTGCGTAGTTTTAAAGATATAAGCATACATACATACATACAGACAGACGCGGAAAGCGACTTTGCTTTATACTATGTATAGATAAAACCCTACATCCAATTAATCTGCAATAATGGAATAAGTAACAGTAAATCTTGAACTTAGAATGCTATTTTTTAACTGTAGCTGTAATTATTTAGAAACTAGCGAACCGGGTGAACTTCGTATCGCTGGTTGTTGTGCATTAATTCATGTTAATTTAACGCTATCTTGTTTCAACGAAAGTGTTAGAAAGAGATAAAATTTGCTGCTGTTGCTGTGCTGTCAGAATAATCTGTACACGACATTTCTACAGACGTTTAATCTATCACTCGCTAAAAGTTGAGGAAAAACATCACTGTTCGTCCGGACTAATCTGACATGTCAGAAATGTTTCACCACTTTTGTTTTTGTTTTATTTAAAAAAGATAGCATGCATCTAAAATAAGTTTAGTTTGTGAACAGTAGAATAACCACCATTAACAACTTAGTAGTTACAGTTCGTATCAGAAAAAATAAAGTATTGTTTTTCCAATATTTTTCTCTTCATAATAACCTTCTCCTGACAATAACTACCACAACGAAAAAAAAAGTAGCAAAATTGGTCCATTCGTTCAAGAGTGATGCGATGACCACGCGAAATGGAGATTCAATTTTTTTTATAGAGAAAGAATAAATGTATGCACAGTTTTATTCAAATAGACTGCAATAAAATGATTGATGATGTGACATGAAAATTACAACTAAAATATAAATTTCGTTTACCGTTAATGTAAGTGTGAATTACCGTAAGTTGTAGTTATTAAAAAAATACAGTGAATCAAACAATTTGGATACAAGCCTACGGAATTCACAGTACGTAATACACCTAACCATATAAATTATAAGTGTTTTTCTCTAGTATGAACGAATGCATGTCCCTTCAAATAATCTGATCGTCTAAAACACTTTTTACATACTTCACATTGGTAAGGTTTCTCCCCAGTATGAATTAATATGTGTCTCTTTAAATGAGATGTTAGTCTAAAACACTGTTTACATACTTCACATTGGTAAGGTTTCTCCCCAGTATGAATTAATATGTGTCTCTTTAAATGAGATGTTAGTCTAAAACACTGTTTACATACATCACATTGGTGGGGTTTCTCTCCAGTGTGAATTAATATGTGTGACTGCAATTTACTCAAATGAGAGAAACACTGTTTACATATATCACATTGGTAAAGTTTGTCCCCTTTATGAACTGACATGTGTTTCTCAAAAACATCAAAATCTCTGAAACACTGTTTACATACATTACATTGATAAGTATGAATTAATATATGTTTCTTCAAAGTACTTAAACTCTTGAAACACTTTTTACATACATCACATTGATAACGTTTCTCTCCAGTATGAATTAATTTGTGTTTCTGCAAATGACTTAACCTACTGAAACACTTTTTACATACTTCACATTTGTGGGGTTTCTCTCCAGTATGAATTAATTTGTGTCTCTGCAAATGACTTAACCTACTGAAACACTTTTTACATACATCACATTGGTGGGGTTTCTCTCCAGTATGAATTAATTTGTGTCTTTTTAAACCACCTAACCAAGTGAAACACTTTTTACAAACATCACATTGGTAAGGTTTCTTTCCAGTATGAATAAATATGTGACTCTTCAAACTACGTAAAGAAGCGTAACTCCTTTTACAAACATCACATTGGTAAGGTTTCTTTCCAGTATGAATAAATGTGTGTCTCTTCCATAACCGGTAAGTTTTAAAATACTTTTTACATTCATCACATTGATAAGGCTCTCCGGTATGAAGTAATGTGTGTTTCTCCAAAAAACCTAACTCACTGAAACAGCTATTACATACATCACATTGATAAGGTTTATCTCCAGTATGAATTAATAAGTGTTTCTTCAAAACACCTAACCAACTGAAACACTTCTTACATACATCACACTGATATGGTTTCTCTTTAGTATGAATTATTAAGTGTTTCTTCAAATCATGTAACCTACTAAAACACTTTTTACATATATCACATTGATATGGTTTCTCTCCAGTATGAATTAATGTGTGTTTCTTCAAAATACCTAACTCACTGAAACACTTTTCACATTTTTCACATTGATAGGGTTTCTTTTTAGTATGACTCAAAGAGTGATTCTTCAAAACACCTAACCTACTGAAACACTTCTTACATACATCACACTGATATGGTTTCTCTTTAGTATGAATTATTAAGTGATTCTTCAAAACATCTAACCTACTAAAACACTTTTTACATATATCACATTGATATGGTTTCTCTCCAGTATGAATTAATGTGTGTTGCTTCAAATTATGTAACCCACTGAAACGCTTTTTGCATATGTCACATTGATATGGTTTCCCTGTAGTATGAATTAATGTGTGTTTCTTCAAAGTACCTAACTCACTGAAAAGCATTTTACATACATCACATTCATAAGGTTTCTCTCTTTTATGCATTAATGAGTGATTCTTCAAACCATTAGACTGATTGAAACACTTTTTACATATATCACATTGATAACGTTTCTCTCCAGTATGAATTAATTTGTGTGTCTGCAAATGACTTAACGTACTGAAACACTTTTTACATACATCACATTGGTGGGGTTTCTCTCCAGTATGAATTAATTTGTGTCTTTTTAAACAACCTAACCAAGTGAAACACTTTTTACAAACATCACATTGGCAAGGTTTCTTTCCAGTATGAATTAATGTGTGTCTCTTTAAATTCCTTGAATCATTGAAAAACTTTTTACATACATCACATTTATATAGTTTATCTCCAGTTTGGCTCAAATTGTATCGACGTAAATAAGATAATGGATCAACCTTTTGTATGTTCAAATCAGGTTGTATTTTAATGTGATTTGTGATGTGAAGTTTTAAATTCCTTTTTTTTTGAAAATGTTTTTCACAAATGTCACAAATATATTGGCCAACTTCCTTTCTATTTAATTTATTAAATTTACACAGCTCGTTTCTTATGATTTCGGACATATTTAGTCTCGTCAGCACAACAACGGATCGTTTCGATAAATTCGAGTAATTTTGTATAACTACAGCTGCCTCAGCATCCTCGTCCTTACGAGACTCAGAGAACACTTGAGCGTTATCTGAAAACAATTCACTTACTACATAATAGTATGAATTATATTATTTTTCTACTGGATATTTTTAGCCACAAAATTATCTACAGTAAATAAAATACATTAATTTATAATCGGCGCCAAACTTCTAGTACGTGCTGAAATGAGATTCGGGTAGCCTGCACAGTCAGTCACAGGATGGGCCATAAATTTTGCACCTTTGAAACTTGAATAAAAATAATACTATAAATATAATTTTGTCAATGATTTTTTTTATCGTAATAAACCTTTATTGCAACTTATTTCTTAAAAACGACATTGTCGAGGTGTGTCCCGTCTCGTCGCTGGCACTCTTGCAATCGACTATGTAAACTTTGGAAAACTCGTTGGCACATGCTGCGAGGAATCGCGGCTGGCCTCGCGAATATTTTCTTTTAATTGGGATATGGTCGTTGGTTTATTAAGGTACACTCCACTCTTCAGATATCACCACAAGAAAAAAACACAAGGTGTAAGACCTGGGCTTCTTGGAGGTCATGGAATGTCACCTCTGCGAGAAATCAATTTCTTAGGAAACATTTCTTTGACTACCGGTAAAGTCACATTTAAAGTGTGGCATGTTGCTCCATCTTGTTGCATCCAAGTCCTGGTGTTGTATCCTTCCAATTCATGTAACTGTGGTGTCCAAAACTCTTGCAACATCTTCACGTATTCCACTGAGTTTACCGTTACACTATTTCCTTCTTTTTTGAAAGAAATACGGACCGATTATGCCCTTTTGCTGATATGGCAGCCTATACTGTCGTTTTAGGTGATTGAAGGGGCTTTTGGTGTTTTCGAGCGAGGGTTTTACGTGCTCCAATATCGACAATTGTGCCCATTGATATGGAAATGGGCCTCGTCAGTAAACAATACATTCTCAAGGCTAGAGAATCGCTCCTGCATAGTGTCAGCCAATAACTTACGATGAATGTAATCGTTTGGCTTCATATCCTGCACAATTTGAAACTTATATGGATGTAGCTTGAGGTCCAAATGCAAAATTCGCTGCAGACTGGTTCTTGATATTGCCATCGCCGCCGAAAGCTTACGCGTAGATGATTCTGGATCGTTCGTTACGAAAATTTCAACTTTTCAAATGTTCTCTTCGCTTCTTCTTGAACGCGGCCGCCCTGTTTGTTTAATATTCGTTGTCGATCCTGTGTGCTCGAATTTCGTGACCCAAGCCTTAATTAAATTAACACTTGGACACTCACTTACACGGCGTAATCCATATTCAACTCTAAATAGGCGTCGCACAGTAGCGTAGGGGTCGTTGTTTTTGTAAAATTGTTTAACACAAAAAGCACGCTGTTGTCCCGTGAAGCGCTCCATCATGGCTAAAATTGCTTGAAGCTACGCACAATTCCCCGCCACCCCCGCGCCCCTCCCTCGAACGGTTTTTAAGAAATCAATTGTTGCTATTTGTAAAAATTTATGGCCCACCCTGTATATGTATTTTAATTTAACGTGTCGTAAGTTAATGAATTGAAATTCAGTCATAACGGTATACTTGATTGTTGAAATGAAATGCTGCAACAAAATATTTTATTACTTATATTAATATATTCTATCCCATTATGGCGAACACATATTTAGTAATTAAAACACATAAAGATATTGTGAATATGGTAATAAAATATCTATATACTTTGTGAATTATCCTATACTTTGTGGAAATGTCTACGGATAAAAATGTTAATGGCAGATGCAGTTGAGTTTTAAAATAAAACAAATTACGTCACAATTGTCAGTTATTTATCAAGTCCTAAAAATAACAGGTGATGGGCCCAGTAGGAGTAGCAGCAGCTCTAGTTGTAATTAAGTTTTTGTTTTGAGTAAATTTAGTAAAACAAACGACGTTCGCAGGCAGCAGCACGCAGCACGCCGGTGAAAATTTCATTTGAAACACTTGTCTGAAGTATTTTGTGTGGAGGGCTACGGCTATAACACAACTTCAGATTCACACTGGGGACAGTTCAGTGATCAAGCTTGAAGATCAAAAGAACTGTAGTGTACGGAAGTTTCAAGTGACAGTTAAACTTAAAGGTGCAGATGAGTTTTCAGATATAAACGGAACGGAGGTAAATAAAACGGATCTTGGCATTTAAAGATGTAAAAGCTTGTGTGGGAAAGAAATATTAAAATCTAGCATACAACAAGGATAAAATGTAGCGTTGTATACGAAGAACACAACACACGGATTTATAAAGAAATGCTTTAAATGTGGCAAACCAGGTTATTTTTTAAAAGAGTGCAGGAATATAAAAGTGGATAAATTAAATTTTTTAATTGCGGGGGAACTGGTTATCTTAAATGGGTCTCATAGCAGCCTATAAACAAGATGCACAATTATCAAACATCAATGTGTTCACTGTGGCAGCTCTGACAGACAACTGCACAAAGTACATTGAATAGTAGGTCTTAGAGACTTCAGCTAATGTGGTTGAACACCGCCATCTATTGCGTACGGCTGGACCTACAGCTTGCAACGTATATATGCATTAATATAAAATGTATATACAGTCGTGGTCAACTAATTAGGGACACTCTTTGGTTAAAACGAATTGTGAATTTATTTTTTATTTTCCAACGAGTCTAAGCCATATTCCATATCTCTTACATGTAAGTAAAATTAGTCATTTCTGTGCCCGATTATACAAACAATAACAACTTCTTAAACATTAAACCTCTTTACAGTATAGCTGATAGATTATCGTAGTGCTATTTGTTCAAATAATGCTGGCTGGCCATTTAATTAGGGACACTGAGATATTGCGTTCTATTTTCAAAATTTGAATCTCAATACTTTTTTACTTCTTCTCTTATTGTTTCGTGGTAGTTTTGGCGACAATCCCGATATTTATTTTAAGTTTTGAAAAATATTTTGAAGAAAAATGGGTAAAAATAAAAGTTGCGATCCAACACTACGAAAAATTATCATGAAGTTTGTTGTCGAGCATGGTTGGCCATACCGAAGGATAGCAGAACATTTAAATTGTTCAAAAACTATGGTATACAATGCAGTGCAACATGTCAGACGCAGTATACAATGCAGTGCAACATGTCAGACGCAATAACACAGATTTAAAGTGCCCTGAACAAAAAGATCGAGAAAAAAAACTCCGAAAGAAGATAGAATGATAACCAGGTTAGCTAAGAAAGATCCGTTTCTAGGGTCTGTTTTAATTAAACACGAAGTGTTTGGGACAGACGAAAGAGCTGGTGTCTCAGCGAGGACCGTTCGACGACGTCTGGTAGAAGCAGGGTTGTTCGGAAGAGTGGCTCGAAAAGTACCGTTGTTGAAGAAAGAACATAGAAATGCTCGTTTGGCGTTTGCATGTTAATATGGACATTGGAACTACGCCCAATGGCAATTATTCTCTGACGAGACCAAGGTTAATTTGATTTCTTCAGATGGAAGGCAATACGTACGGCGTCCAGTAAAAGCTTAAATGAATCCAAGATTCACAAAAAAGCAGGTGAAACATGGCGGTGGAAACATTAAAATGTGGGGTTCATTTTCTGGACGTGGAGTGGGACCTGTGAGGAAAGTTCAGGGTAACTTAGACCAACATCAATACAAGGCAATATTGGAGGAAACGATGCTTCCCTATGCTGAGGAGCATCTCCCTATTATATGGACGTTTCAGTATGACA
>NJDC01000022.1:182705-204456 GCA_002245475.1 Calephelis virginiensis | reverse complement strand
AAACGACTTCAAAAGTCACATTCATTTGAATACTAAAAAAGGACAAAATCTATTGATTATATCCAAATATTAAATTCGGACACCAAAGACTTAAAATGCAATATGGACAACATTACAAAAGATGTGACATTGTAAAAAAATGTTTTTGAAAGTGAACTATGTTTATAGGTATCTTTTTTTTTCCAAAATAAATTATTAACTTTCAATATGTGCTAGGGCACATACCGAATACAAAAGAAAACTGTTGAAATTTCTTTACATAGCACAACAAAGTCACATCCGTAAGTGCGAACAGGATGCTGATTATGTAACTCAGTTGCCAACAAAAAATGAAAAAGTGTACATCAAATGACGTCATTTGTGTTTTCTATCTCTGTTGTATTTCTGTTGGTTACTGGAGATAGCAAATATAAAACACATCATTTGACAGCGATTTGATGTACACTTATCCATTTTAGATGGCAACTGAGATACATAATCAGCCCCCAGTTCCCTATGTCCGTTAAGAAGTTGACGTACAGAGCCCTTACCATGAGTTTACGGCTTGTCAAGTTTACTATAATCGTTACCGTCTCTATAAATTATTTGTATGAAAACTTTAAACAGCGCCTCTGTTGGTAACTAAGAAAAACACATTTTTAGACCAAAAGTGTCATAGATTTTGGCACGTAACTTACCGAACGTAATCTATACCAACTCTTGGTAAGGGCTCAGTTTATATTAGAAATTCTGTATCGACTTATGTATTTTGTAGAACGTCATAAGTTATATCATAATAATCAGCCATTTTAAAATGAATGTTTAAAAGCATGGGTTATATATTTATATAGATAGATTAAAAAAAAACAACCCCCAACAAGGATATTTAAGCGTGGCTTATAGGATCACACAAGGAACACATCTAGGCAACATACCAACAGTCTAAGACACATATCAACTACTAAAACAACTACACAACAAACAGTCACTGGTCCGATAGTCGCAGACAATATAACTTTCTCACCTACAGATCACATATAATAATTTTTGGCAAATCGCTATCATCTGAACTGTACAAAGTTTTAGATGCATCTACATAATCACATATCGAAATTTTATATTCTAAACGACATTTTTCGACTTAACACACACTATTGCTTTTGAATTGAAGCAACTTCACATAGAATGCTGTGAAAATTAAGCCTTTGAATCCAAGTAAACACCCGCTAAGGGACGGAACGACTACTGGCACAACTTACAATATTGGTGTCATATAATTCTGTATTATTAAATCCATTTGATGAAATATGAATACATTTTATCGGACAATATTGACTGCTCTGAAGTTTGTTTGTAAAATTTTGCGTCATACAAAACTTTCATGATTCCTTTAAAGTTCTTGCATGATTTAAAGTTTTTCAAACTTTACGCCATTTTCTTTTAGTTTCACTTAATCAAATCGAAAAAACATTCAAACGAACTTCACTAATATGGGTAAAGTTAGTCGTTTAATGTTTCACATTTATTTTCGGAATCGTTATGTTTTTTACTTCAAACTTAGATGGTTCAAGATCCATCGATCTCAATGTAAATGTGGTTAAAATTCATAAATACCCTCATTTGGTCGGATAAAATGTTAATCATAATAAAGAATTCCAAAAGTTCACTCAAAAGTGTGGAGTATTAAAAATTGTATAAAAACAACATTTGTGCAGATGATATCACTAAAGAAATGTCAGTTCTGTGTGAATCGTCCCACAGAACTACGTGCAGTCATAACCAGAGGTTGCTTAGTTTGCCTTAAACTAGAATAAATAAGCTCATAAACTTCAAACAAGCGTAAAAATCTTAGGCCCGCATGATGAGGCCAAAAAGTAATTATCTTTGAGGACGATTTAAAGTTAATATTTGGATGATGGTAAGCAACAGTGGGTCAATCCATATAAATCAAAAAGAAATATTTTATTTTATAAACACGTTACATTTTCATTTAAAAATGGGCATTATCCATTTAAGTTATCAAAACTTGTGCTAGGATAATGTTGCCCTTCAAAAAATTCTTATGTAACGTCAAATTGACGACTATTATTGTGAATGTATAACGTGTTAAACATTAAACAAAAAAGTTTTAAATAATCTATGATTTAAGGACACAAAAATTGAAACGGTATGAGAAAAATGTTTTTTTTATTTTAACATGAATTTTGAAAAAATGTATTCAGTAATGGTTTAACAGTAACCGATTTGACATTTTGTGGGTTGATACACTAATGCTTATCAACATCCACTTAAGAAACGCGAATCAATACAATGAGTTGGCTACATTCATTCATCTAATGCACGAAATACACACATCATATATATATTTATGTTTTCACAGATCGAAAAGACTTTTATTAAGTATTTATTTAATTTAGTTTCATCAACAATTAGCATAGATTCCTCGCAATTCTTTGACCAAAAATGCAAATTTTATGCCTTGAAATTTTCTCTCCGTATAACGTCAAGACCGCACAAAATCTTGTAAATACCTTGTTAATTGTTATTATTTTAGCAAAAGAAAATCTTATTAACACGTTTTGTTTTATGCAAAAAAAATATTATGTCTCAGTCCAGAAAGCATCAACTCCAAAACTGTCTTTAACACTTGAAGACCTTGCGAACTTTCTAGATACAACGACAAACGAGATCTCAACTGAAAGATCACAAGCACTTGCTGATATCTACATCACCACAATTTTATAAAAGAGCTAACTTTCAAGCAATGAGTACGTTGTATCCTTGAACTGAATTAGTTTCAAAAGCCGCTATCAGTTTTTAGTTGCACATTCAAATATGGTCAAATCACATTGCTCAAACTACCCTCATAGTTTAAAAAACAAAGAGTAAACATCTCACGATCAAAATATTGCGTAATATTCGTTCATTACATTTTTTCGTCTACATCTAACAGCTTAGGATGTTAAGAAAGTTCCATGAACACTTGTTACTGACCGTTAAGATATGACGCGGGTGGTTTAGTCGGGTAGCATGTGTACGAAGGACACCGGGAACATCCCCCGCCGGCTGGTCCCCTCCACTTGTCCCTCCATCCAGTTGTCATCTTCCGTACGCTCGTTGATGACCACGATAACCTCCCCTTCCCTAAATGATAGCTCATCCTCGTTATCCGCAGAGCAGTCGTAGAGGGCGCGGCATCGCCTTATACCTCCCATCTAAAAATGATTATACAGATCTTATTGAAAACAGATCCTCCTTTATGCACTTTTTTTATATTGAGACAACAGTCGGTTATAGACATCTAGAGTATACATACATACATATCTTCACGGTAGGAAGAGAGTATCGGGTACCAAACCGCACGATCCCGGCAGACCTACGTGGCTTCCTCCACACTAATAGAAAATGGTAATCAAGCAAACAATTTAAATATCAGGTATTAAGAAACACGCAGCTAGCGTACCGGTCGATATTACCACAGTACCGACTGACAAGTGACGGCTCGTAACTCCGCCGACGAACACATCTCACCAAAGTGACACTCATCAATGGGGTCGTTACATCCCGTTTGATAACAAATACATGTTGTGTGATTCAATAGGGGCATAGTCCCCGGGGTTATGGTAGAGAACATAAAATAAATCAACCACTCACCATTGTAATAGACGAAGAAGGTGACCTTGAATGTACACTTGACGTGTCAGATACATCTAGCGAACGACTGTCACTGCGTCGAGATCGATCCCGCGACCGCGAACTGTCACACGACAGCGCAGAGTGCAGTCGACTTTCATCCAAACCATCCGAGATATCACACAACTCCAACGAGGAATCTTGACTAGAACACTCCTGGAACATAATAAAATGATTGTAAAATAATGGTCCTTTTGATTATCAGAAAGCAAGACACTATGAAATGTTTAAGCATTAAGTAAATATTCAAAAAGATGTTTGATTATAGGGATAGCACTTAATTCAAATTAATGATCTACATTTCACAGCTGCCAAATTCGTACACGGCCTGTTACTATTGTGAGTACTATTATAGTCGGTTCCAAACGCAAAAGCGAAAAACAATCGTTGACCCTAAGATTTACGTTAGTGCCGAACGAAAAGAAAAGCGAGGTTTTTCATTCAAATATTGCTTTAATGTTTTAATTTATGCAGTAAAAGCGGTTTTTGGTAAAAGGCGACGTTCACCTTGAGTGGCGTTGAGTTCATTCAGAGACGTCAAACTCAAACCTCTTTTTATCACGATATGAGTACTGACTCAGGGCGAGGAAATTTATCCGTTTTTAGTTCTGGTTAGTTTTTTGACATAATACATAATTTGCTTTATGTGTTATTGTATACGATTACTCTTACGGCCAATATTAATAATCAATCCTAATCCAAAACTTGCTGTCCAAGATTGGTATTTCGATCCATTTTTATGTTATCGCTTGCCAATAACATATCTGTGGACAGGATAAATATGGCAATTAGGTATGGGATAGGCCGCCGGATACGCAGCTATCTAGATTGCTTGAAATCCATTAGATTTAGATACATTATTAACATTGGCCGTTAGTTGTCCTCTACCTCTCTATCTAATAGTTATCGAGATTTCGTGATTAATGAGTAAATATTTTATCGCTTGCATATATCAGAAAATATGTATAGGAACACAGAAGAATATTAATCATAATAGTCTCCGTAACTACCGCAACTTAATTTTAAAAAATCCCTTTTTTTAAGCGATTCAAGAAATGTCGATTAACCCTCTTTTGCATTCAAAGACCAATGACCGTTTTTCGCTTGGCATTTAAAACAGATTACATCTGGTGTAAAAAGTAAAATAAATATTTGGAGTAGAATAGGTATAAATTTTGTCCTCTACATAGCCACAAAGTTTATGAAGTATCAACGTCCTTTAGGCTTCAAAGCTGTATATTTTTTTTTTCAAAATATGAATAACTTGAAATTGTACTATTAATTAATTTACTTATGTAAACGTTGCTTAAAGTTTTTTGCGCTACGTTGACTCGACAAAAACAAGATTTTAGAACAAATAACTTAAGTTAATTTGACGCTATTCAAAACATGAAGGTTTTGTCAACTAAAAGCAATTTTGGACAAGTAGAGCTAAACAAAGCGAGAATATATCAGCATTGTCAATTTTGCTGAGCATTTTGTTACGTTAATTATATTCAACGGTAATTCAAGTTGAAACAAGTTTTGGAAGCTTATATTAATTGAATCATGAATATAAATACCATCCTGAGATAAAATCAAGACTAATGTCTATGGGAATCTAAGAAACTATACGGCCTTAAACTGGATCTCAGCGAATTGCGAGGCGGCGGCGAGAGAGGGGCGGCTGCGGGCGCGGCAAGCTATGCCCGACCTCGATGTCAGCGGCCAGATCGCTCGTATCGCGGCGACGAAGTGTTGTGTTTGATGTGAGCACGGTGTCGATACAGCGCGGGCGGCAACTACTTTGGACCGAGTGCTTTTGATTCGTATAATTTATTACAATACCCCAACAAGTTGCACGAATATACAAGAAAAATGGGTGGAGAGACTTTCAATTAATATATTTTATTGTAGGAACTATACAGTCCAATTTAGAACCTACCTACACATATTATAACCTTTTTTACTATTAAAATGTTTTCTATTCCAAATTTGTTATGTAACAAAAATTTCACTAATTATGTACGTAAATTTATCAACAAATATTAAATACAAAGGGGAACAGCACTACGTTGACTCAATCGTAGGGAGACCCGTTTGACGGTCGCTCGTCGCTCGGGCACCGCTGCCCGCTCCGCCCCCGCTCCGCTGACATCCAGTTCACTTCAATAAGAATCTAGGTGTTAGAACGCGCCGCTCTCGCCACCGCCCCGCAATCGCTGAGATCCAATTTGTGGCCTAATGGTTTTTTCTCAAGGACGTCAAAAGGCTTTACTATTTTAATTGTTTGTAATAATTATATTTCATGGTTGGTTGTTTGATATTAAGTTTATGTTATCTCTAAAAACATGAAACTCATACCATTCATTACGTTGAAAATTGCATATGATGTCTTTCACATTTGCAAATCTGAGCTGAGGTTCATGCAAGTACACTCTCTAAGAATTAGTAGAAAATCAACTAAATATATTAATTTGTGCGTAAAAAAATTTTTATTATCATAAAGTATTGCTACTTTTGCACACAAAATATATTAAGATATAATCTATAATTCTACATGGCTGTGTGTAGTCACTAATTGGTTAAAATATATTATAACATCGTGGATTAATTCAAATTACAAGGCTGTAAGCTTAAAGGGAAAATGCATGCAGAGAGTTATTAAAGTCCTTTGCCAAGAGACACTAAAATTGTTTTTTGTGAAAGTAATTTTCTGTATGGAAGATAACTAGAACTGTTTCTGTTGAGTAATATTTGAGTTTAGTGCTGTTTATGAAATTTAAAGCACTATTACACTCACTAAAAATTAAAACAAAATGTAAGCTACTATAATATCTACTCTATCTACTGTGTACTATAAATTTATTTTCAGTATAGGATTAAAATGTTTTGTATAATATAAAAAATCGAATAAATGTTTTTGTGCGGATGTTCCTTTTTTATTTTTAAACGTTTCTTATAATCTGTGTACATGCAGTGTGTCCAGGGAAAATAATAATACTTTAGCAATAGTGTCAATGATCGATTTCTAGATTCTTTAGACCTTATATTAAATCATCCAGATACTCAAAAATACTGTAAATAAACACCTACAACCTAATAGTAATAGCAAATAAAAAATGATAGAAAGTCCATACTAGACGTAGATCTCATCTCTCCTTTATTTTTATGAGTTAAAATTACTCTTGATAAGCTAAAACCAAATAGAAAATGTTGTGTGGGGGTTTGTAAGTATTTTTATTGAAGAAATTGATCGCAGATAATAAGTTACTGCAAAAGTTTTATCACTCATCCTATACTTTTTCTTTTCGTTGTTCGAGCTAACTCCATAAAGTTGTTTGACGTGTTTTGTTTGCTCTAAAATAGACATGATTACATACTTATTAATACATTTTTATAACTGTTTCGATTTCGACAAACGGCGCGGTTTTACTCAATCTAACGTCAGTATTATTTTCTATTATTAATAATAACCTTAAAACCTAACCTTAAAAGATATTCTATTAAAAAAAATCATAAATACAAAATTAACATCCTTCAGTTTGCGCTAAAAGTAAGGACGTTTTGTTTATAATATATGTTTACTAATACGTACACACAATCACCCGATGTCATAGTTCTTTGGTGAGTTGTTTTTTAATAAAATTGGCTTAGTTTCAACTCGATCCTTACCGATATATCCATATCAAATTTCATTAAAATCGGTAAAGCAGTTTAGCCGTTAAGGGCAACAGACAGATCGACTTTCGCTCTTTGCAACATAAGTATGGATTCTACGGTTAGCACTGTTCACACATTTTAAAACTTTTAATACATATTACTGGCGTATAAAATTTTGTAACTTTAATTGTATAAATATATAGCAAGTATGTAAATAATGTAGTAATTGACTTCGATGCAGAAAGTAAGTAGCAGTGCATTTTGCCCAGAATTTCTCTTGATAACAAAGGTGGTATGTTTAAACAATAAACAAAATCAAACAAGGGAAGCATATACACTAAAACTCTCTCAGTATTTTACCCGTTTCAGTTTTCCTTTCACAGCGTTTTCCAGGTGCAATCTATTTTTCTTCTGAAGCAAAACAAATACATTCTGTATTGTTGTTAGTCGCTTAGTTATATTTACATTTTTGTTTAGTTTTAGTCACATTTAGTAAAATATGTATTATTTCGTCATACTAATTGGTCAAGTATTTAAAAATTAAGCATTTAATTAATGAATCTTATTAAATTAGTAATTGACGTTATTTATGTATTAAAAATACATTAAAAACATTATTTTAATTTCCTTGAGATGAAATACACTGAAATTTCAAAATGACGAGCGAAAGATAAATTTGGTTTCAGCAAACTAAATAATTTACGCGTTTTGACCTGCCTTAATATTGTTTATTTATTGACAGTGTTAATCTAAAATATATCAAAAATATAATATGATATTGTAGTTTATTTATCTGTACACTAGGTTTACATTAAAAGAGATAAACTCACCCTTCGTAGATTTATTTAAAAAACGTTTCTAACGTGATTTTTGTTGCGTACAATAATAATTTACACAAATTAAGACTGGAATAACCGATTACAGTCTTATTACCAAGTCGCGATTTCATCATTCCTATCTGTAACGATAGGTCATAACTAGATGGACGACTTCATTGACGATGTCAAGGTACATGTAAAACATATCAAAAACCGTTAGTCTGATCTTGATAAGGAGACCACCACAAATTACGTGAGATGTTTAATGAGGGGAGGAGGTCGAGTCAAATCCCACCTAATCTTACGTTGGAGAGAGGGGGTCCAGCAAATATCACGCAATTTTTTTTGTGACTAAAGCGAAAACAAAAAATATTTTGGTCCATTTCATCCATACTGTACATACTTAAGTGTAATTGTAATACGATTAAGATCCCTTACTAATTCGTTCCAAACAAAAATAATTTCATTCATACTTCGACTTTATACATCTATTGACTGTCAAATCACCCTCTTTGTTTGATACCAAATAGCTCAATTTACTTAATTTAGTTCTGATGGACCAGAAATGCTGCAGCCCATGCTGGAGTGATCTGCATTTGATTCTTCACGCACGTTTTCTGCCACTTCCATACCTCACTTAGGACCATCACTTAGGTTTTTTATGTTATTAGAAGGCAAACAAGGATTTCCTGATGGTAAGGAATTCGCGTCATCTAGAGACACCAATGGTGGTGATGGTGCGTTGCCAACCTGACGCTGGGAGGATAGGTCTCGAGTAAAAGTAAGTTTACAGGCTACCTTATCCTCCAAACTGGAACCCGTCAACGGCAGCACTGACGTAATGGCGGAAGGATGAGGGAAGGCGGTGGTACTAATACCAAAGCCTATGCTCGCATTTACGCGCTTCCCAGCAGAAAAGCACATGGTCTATTCTGCAAAGAAGCCTAGAGAGAGAAGAACACGGAGGTTGATGGACATTTAACAATTCCGGACTTTAAATAGCATTACGGACAATCATAAGAGCTATAGAACACAGTTAAACAGCCTACATTACACCAGCTAAGGAAGCACGTATGTTCCGCAAAGTGTAACCATCACGGATTTTCACAAGACGAGCTGATAAGTTACTGTGCGCAAGCGCCATTGGCTTAGAGTGGCTGGATTAGAACGATGTTGAAGGAGCAGATGATTTTACTAAAAATCACATGGACATGTTGGTCCTAAAAGTCTCTCTTGAGACCGCGCATGATGCTCCATGGACTAAATTAGAGTAGATATTCTTTTTTCAATCGCAGTAGTTACGATTTAAGTGTTCTACTGTTAATTACAGACACTTATAACTCTCAGCAGCAATGTTGATTACCAGTCTTAACTAGTAAAAAAGCACTAACCATTTTTTCTCTTTGATTTAACAATCCAACACGTTTAAATAAGAAACCCACATTTGTAAGAACTCACGTAAGATTGGGGGATGGGGGAGGGGGTTGTATAAAATCTCACGATATCTCACCAGGGGGGAAGGGAGTTACTGAAAATGTAAAAAACAGCTCACGTAATTTATGGACGCCTCCTAAAGTCTATATAGCCCCGGAATCACGACACGTCTTTCGAAATGAGAACCATCAAAATCTGGGGTCCAACCATGAACGCTTAAACCAGTATTATTTCCATTTTGCTAAATGCCCGCCTTTATAAGCAACTTTATGTTATACGTCATAAGGTTATCTTTCTCCGATGACAATTAGTGTTACTGAAATAATATTGTTTTAAGAGCTTACGGTAACCCCCCTCCCTGATCGTTATTGTCCAAGCAATCGCGTCACAATTTCCAAAAAGCTTATAGACGTATTGATTCTTTTTTTTGGGGTTGATTAAAAAATGAATAATAATTGCAGAATGGCAATAAGCCAACGCGTACGCACCTTCCTGGGCGGCGGCGTTGGCTCGTCGTGTGCGTGCGCGTCGTGTGCGTGTGCGTGCGGGTCGAGCGCGTGTGCGTGCGCGCCGTTGTGGAGCGGCGGCGGCGTCGGCGGCGGCTGCTGCGGCCGGTGCTTCACGCCGCCCGCGCCTGCACCACGACATAACCATCTTACTTAGGTTGCTATTCCACTACCCAAATGTTATCTTCTTCAAATGTAATTTTTTTTTATGGTATTGGAAGGCAAACAAGCAAACGGATGAAACAAATTGAATGCCTAAATCCAATTTTCCAGCAAAATCAAAATTTACACATACATAGATACATATCTTCACGCCAAGTCCTTTACGAAATAGACAGAACATCGAGTGCCAAATCTAACGATCCATTACCATTTTCATACAAACACGTTTGTTTCGGAGACTCTTGGCACCACTATCTTATAATATCCTCGCGATTTGATGGTGGAATCATGGGAAACGCTCTGAGAAGTTGTTTGGTTTAATTCCAGCCGCTGATTTCCACCTTCGGACAACGCGTCAGAGCATAAAGTATCATGCCCGTCATCCTGATGCGTGGCGATCTACAATTGTGCAATTTCGAAGACATTTCTTACCCGCGCAACACCTTTGTGGAATCAGTTACTGAGACCGATATTCCCAAACGATTATGGCTTAGGAACCTTCAAGAAAAGAGTGTATTCTTTCCTTAAAGGTTTGCATCAGGTGACCCACTTGTTCGTTTGCCTCCTCTTGTATAAAAAAATGTCAGCCTTGGTATTTCCGGGTACCATCCATCCGCATCCGCATTGTATATTTGATTGAGCAATCTTTCATCTGCCATTGTTACAACATGGCCGAACCAAATAAAATAAAAATAAGGTTTATAAAAGTAAAACCTGCTCGCCTTCATAAGTTGCAAGAACTTGAATAAGAAGAAACAGAGTTATAAAAGGTTACATGTTTTAATAAAAATATTTATAAACCTATTAATTACTTATTGGCGATTGCTTTTAATTATTTACCTATAGTTTTATACGAAATGAAATTTTATTTTTTGTTATGCTAACCATCCCGATTTTGCTCACACGCACACTTTGACGATATAAATGCGATTAGGACAACTAAAGGTCATAGTGACTTGCAAGAACAAATAAATTTCGTACATATACGAAATTTGATATTTCGTCCGAGACGCTAAATTACTTATTCCGGCGCTTGTAGTACTGCAGCCGTACTGACCGTGTATGGCGCGCGAGTCGGCGGAGGGCGAGGGCGTGGACCGCGGCAGCGGGGGGTGCGCCGCGCCCACCACGCCGGGGGGCAGCGGGGCCGCGCGCTTCTTCAGGCTGCCGATGTTGTCTGCAAGCAATTCAGCCGTCTCTCACCGTCGGGATGTAACGACCCCATCACCAGGTCACATTGGTCTTATCATTTAGGTTAGTTAATTATCCCTACGTCTCAGTTATATCAGAACGTTAAATAATACTGTAAAACAACCTTACCTATTATAGCAGTAATTATCCTATTATCGTCGTTGTATGTGGTTAAAGGTATGCTTGACGTGGCCTTAAATCCTGAACAAGAGATAGCAACGCACCAGTTATTTCTTTAATGTCCATAGGTGGCAGTAGTCTCTTAATATCAGGAAAGCCGACGGCTTGTTTCTTACTTTGCAGAGAATAATAAAGATTTCGCATATACAAGCAATACCGGTACAGAGACAGGTACTCACAGACGTTGGGTTTCCGCGGCAGCGTGGTGGGCGTGGGCGGCGCGTGGTGCAGTGAGTCGCAGGTGGAGGACCGCGAGCGCAGCACGGGGGACTCCCCGCCGCCCGCTCCCCCCGCGCCGCCCGCGCCCCCCGAGCCCCCCGCGTACGACGGCGGCCGCGAGCGAGAGCACTTCTTCTCCGGGGTCACGCTGCCGTTTTGCTGCAATACACCAATTGAAACTGATAAATCAAATCTCACGACGTACATTCGAGACAATCTGCGAATTTTCTGAATCGATTGTAAATAAATTTCTATAATTTGACCCCAATTACTGAAAAAGACGGGCGAAACTGAGAAGCAACGGCTAGTAATTATTGTAAAAAAGAGAATATTCACGCCCATATCCCCGGTACGTAGGTAGGTATATATAGCCAACCGGGCACATATCTAATCCCAGGCAACGTTATTTTTACTAGAAAATTTAAAATATACATTTTCTATTTTTTTTTGTTGCCCGACCCGGGGATCCAACCCGGGACCTCAAGAAGTCAAGTCCGACGCCGGACCGCTAGACCACAGTGGCGGTCCACAGAGATGATGCGATTATTATAATTATGGAATATAATTATATATATCTATACTAATATTATAAAGAGGAAAGATTTGATTTTTTGTTTGTTTATTTGAAATGAATAGGCACCGAAACTACTGGACCGATTTCAAAAATTCTTTTTCCCCGTGTTGGTCCGGGCTCCTTCGCAGAATAGACCATCTGCCTTCCTGCTAGGCAGCTCGTAAAAGGCGAGCATAGGCTTACCATCGCTAAAACCGTGACACCTCACTAGGTGGTAGAGTTTCGCAGCGACTCGCCTGGATTGGTACCACCGCCTTACTTATTCCTGCCGCCATAACGTCATGACGTGTTCCGGTTTGAAGGGTAAGGTAGCCGGTAAACTTACTTTTGCTCGAGGCCTATTTTCCCGTCCTCAGATTGGCAACGCACCATTACCACCTTTGGTGACTCTAGGCGGCGAGAATTTCTTACCATCAGGAAATTCGACTGCCTGTTTGCCTTCCAATATCATAAAAAAAACCTTTAGAATACTACATTATCCCCGAGATACAGGCATTGTTTCATCAAAATCGGTGCAGTAAAAGCAAATATACGTACGTACGTACGTGAAACTGCTAGTGTATAATAATTTTAAAATAGACCCATGTTGATCTGGATCCCCTGCGTAACACAGACCATTTGCCTCAATCCAGATCGCAAGAGGTCAGCATAGCAAAACTACAGGTTGTTTGAGTAATGTCAAGTACTCGGAATGAATAGGAAACCTCCACTTTGCCTATACCTGTCGCCATAATGAGTACGGAAGACAGGGTAGCTGCTAAACTTCTACATCAAACCTAATACTTCGGCCACAGGTCAACAACGCACCCATAACATCTAAGGTGTTAATAGGCGGCGGCTGTCTTTTGCTGTCCCATGCTATGATAGACACAAACACGCTGGGTGGGGAGTCTCGTCGTAAATACGTCAGTATTAATAACATTGCGCTGGCAAATTAAAATTCTCTTACCCTTTCTTCGATTACAGTGTCGTCGTCTGAGAAATCTGTCGATCCATCATCATGCGAGAGATTCCAGTCGATATTAATATTTTCAAATATATTTTTCTCTCGCTTGTCCACACTTTCCAACTGAAATTAAGAAATCATTGACCTCTAAGTATGTGCAAAGACAATATTTATATTTACTAATCTCTGGTATGTGTAACATGTAACACGAAATACCTACGAAAAAAGCTTGCTGTTGGCTACTAAGTATGGCTTCCATTCTGACATTACAAAACTGTCCAGAAAAAGTAAAGTATTGATATTGATACACGATCTGTTAGTGACGATTGATAGTCAAGTTTAGGCAAATAGATAAGAATTATTATTTACCTACCGAAAGAAATCGCAACTATCACCTTACTTACTTTGTGCTACTCAATTGGCTTATACCTAAATAGGGAAATGTAATTAAACGAAAGAAAGAATATTTGTTTACTTTTCGCAAGCACGTTTGTTTTACAGTGTGGCGTGCAAATATATTTATTCTTTATATAAGTTAACTCTTTAAATTTATTACAAGATTCATACAAAAAAAATTGATCAGATTACATTGAAACCACTTTCTTCACTTTTAAGTGAGCACTTGAAATAATTCTTATTAAGCTAGACTGTGATTGATATTTTCAGTGGCAATAGTATATATTCTTATCTTGTCCAACTATTATTTTCTGGGAACGTAAAATAAAATATCGACAATTGTAATAGTACATCACTATAAATATTGAACACAAAATGTTAATTAAATATACCTAAACATAATCGACGTAACAAAACCACAAGCCACACATAGTGATATACACTATGCTAATTCTTAGCTTAAAACCTGTCTCTTTTTAGATCAATTTTAATGTTGTTTTGAATTGTTTGATTTAATGTTGTTTTTTTTTGTTGTCCGACCAGGGATTGAATCCGGGACCTCAAGAAGTCAAGTCGATGTCGGACCGGTAAACCACAGAGGCTTTTCAGCTTTATTATATATGTGAAACCGAGGATAGTGTGGTATAACACTTACCAATTCTTGACAAGCATGATGTCCCAACTGCCGCGCTATATGTAGTGCTGTTCTGCCGTTCGCATCTTTGATGCTAACATCAGCACCAGCTTTGAGCAATAGCTTCATCGGTTCCGTGCGATCGGTAGCTGCGCATAAGTGCAAGGCGGTTATCCCCGAAAACGTGGTCTTATCGAGCAATTGGGAACCACCGTTTTGGACTAGAAAATCAACTATGTGCAGGGCTGAACCATCGCCGATTTCACGCGATATCGCGAGGTGTAGTGCTGTTTCCCCGCAATCCTGAAATTCGAAAGTTTCATTTATTATTTATATATTTATTACATAAGTGGCGAGCGAATACGCACACGATTCTCTCGATGGCAGAAGATATCCGTAAACTTTAGGCACCATGGATGTTACAGGTGCGTCGGTGTCCTGTGGCCAGGACGTTAGGCCTATAGTGCAAGCCAGCAGCGACCCTTCCCCCTGGGCCAGAGCATGACAGAGTCATTATGGCGGCAGAAATGGGTAACGCGGTGGATCTCTACCCGGGCAAGTTATTGCGCAGCACCCTACCTGGTCTTGTTGGTCATGACCAGACATATATATAGGTATATATTGGTTTTAC
Source organism: Calephelis virginiensis (assembly GCA_002245475.1). Taxonomy (NCBI): domain Eukaryota; kingdom Metazoa; phylum Arthropoda; class Insecta; order Lepidoptera; family Riodinidae; genus Calephelis; species Calephelis virginiensis. The sequence goes on along the minus strand of NJDC01000022.1, from coordinate 189,451 downwards.
CAGTGCTCGCCTCTTACGAGCTGCCTGGCAGAGAGGCAGATGATCTATTCTACTCAGCGGACCCGGACCAACACGGGGTGAATGTTTTTGTGAGGATAAGAAACCTTACGAATTTCTGTTGACATTGATAATGCTACCATTACCTTGGTACAGTAGCATTGCCGTGTCGACGAAGGAGACTTTTCATACAAACGTAATTTGAAAATATTTTTATTAAAATATCATGCAATTTTTTTCTTTCATTCAATGTTGCCTAGGCGAAGATTATAATAATAATAAATAACAATAATAAATACCCCTGGACAAGTTACACTAATTGAATCTAACCACAAAGTGTGTTATGTTAAATTGGTTTATGGATGTTAGTCAACGATTCTAATACATATAAATACTTAAATAGATACACCAGAATAACTTTTAATATAAAGCCTGACCCGGAAATGCAAACACCCAAATGCCTGCCCTCGTTCGGGAATCGAATCCGAGCCTCGCGGTTAGTCGATGTAGTTAGGCGTGTACACTAGCCACTCGATCAACGAGGCGGTCGATTGTCCCTTATCTTTAGTGCCTGCTTGTCCGTTAACTACAACATAAAGTAGTTGTCAAGAGTCTCCGAAACCGGCGTGTTTATATGAAAAGGGTTATGAATGCGAAGGAAGCAAGACAGGTTTGTCAGGATCGTGAAGTCCTGCACTCGATACTCTCTGCCTACCCCGTAAGGGACTTGGCGTGAAGATATGTATGTATGTATAAAGTAGGTACAGCATACCGAGCCGGGCAGCGTGGAGGCGAGGTCGGCCCCCTCGGCGTAGGCCTGCAGCAGGTTCTGCAGGTGGAGGTTGTTGACGGCGTGCTCCACCTCCGACAGACGCTCCGCACCGTCCCGGCACGTGCGGGCCGCCCACGCGCGGTACACGTACTTCTCGCGGATGAAACGCAACCTTTCCTCCCTGCAACGTTCATTAAAAAAAAGTTTAGTGGACGATACTCTGCAGGGAAGGCATCTGAGTTGAGTATCAAGTCATGTTCAGCTTAGACCTGACAGGTTAAGTGCAACACATATTATGTCATAAATCTAAGAAGTATCTTTTGAACAGACCAGATTTAGTAGAACATATGTACATACATATGTGCCAATGTGTTGGGTACACAGAAAGAGATGTCAAAGACAAAGCGAAGTGAATAAGTATTAAGTAGGTAAGCGTAACTTGAGTTCTTACGTTTTAATATGACGTAAAACAGAGAAAAAGATAATGAAATGAAATGAAATTTATTTATAATAAGATACGAGTCAGTTAAAAATGCGAATAAAATTATATGAAGAAAATTTTCAGGTTATATTTTTATGTCAAAGTTCTTGCGAACAAGCCACACGGATCTACAGTGTTCTCCTCTTACGAGCTGCCGGGCAGAGAAGCAGACGGTCTATTCTACTAAGCCGAGGCCTATATTGGTTCCGAGCCGTTGGTTGGGCAAAGCAGACCAACACGGCGAAAATATTAACAATTCACAAAGTACTTGTCCACTCCTAAAAAAATTATATACCGACCTTCCAAAAAATCATGAACAACTGTTTGTTATTGGCCAAGTAATAGCGTTACAATCATAGCATAAACAATTTAAAAACCAGTCGAAGTCGCTAAAAAATATCAATCTGATTTCATTGTCTACCTTCTGTCTGATAAAAAAAAAACAGTCGATGTAGCTAAAAATTTTATCGCGAATCTGATATGATGTCACCTGTGGTCTAGACATCAAAGACGCCACCGCAAAAAAAGTAATAAAAAAACAACTTACATGGAACTCTCTGGTGTTAATTTATCTCTGTCATCTAATGTGTTTTCCATAACTTCATTGAACATGTGATTTCCCATATGTCGCGCCAAGAGCAGCTGTGACGTGCTAAGCCTGTCCAAGGTAAGTGATTGTATTCGAGATATGTGAACCCCCAACTCTCTGTGGCTTCCAGAACATTCTATACAAACAATTATACCGAAGTTTGTTGATAGCCACGTTGGATCTGGAAAAAACAGAAACAATAATTTAAGTGCAATAAGGCTAAGAACTCACGGAGCGGTTTTTGCCCGCGCCCGCGGCGGTTACGGGCCCGCAGGTTCTGTAGAATTATAAATTTATATGCAAAAAGTGCGAGCACATTTCACGACGCGTTTTCCACCAGCAGCGCCCGCAGTTGTTTGCGGTTCTGCGGTAGTGTTCGTCCGCCTGCAGAATCGTACAAATTTTCAAGCGATGATTTCAACTATAACGGCTAATACCCGGGTTTCTTTATGTAGGAAACGAGTCGTTTTGTTTACGGACCGTAGTTTTTGTATGAATAGTGTGATATCTAACTACAGTCGCTCGTCGCCTGTGGTTTTCACTAAACATTTTGTGAAACTATGAGTAACGCGTCGTTACTTTTAAGCAAACTGCGAATAATTATACTTAGGAACAAAGGTTCATTGGTTATAGGAACCGGGCGTAAGTGAGCGCACAAATTAAAGATCTCGTGAGTTTAAAAAAAACTGCAGTTCCGCGATTGCCGAGGGCGCGGGTAAAAACCGCTCCGTCAGTTCTCAGTCTAAAACTGTCAAGAGTCGACTCTGATTTCAACATCTCATATAAGTCCACAAAAAATGAGTATTTCTTTAATTTTCTTGGTGGCCATGGCACTAACTCAGAAGTACGCTCTTTTCAATAAAAGAAGATTTTTAATCGGTTTACAAATGACGGAGAAATCGAGTATGGATAAGGTAAGTTTGATCAAATCCGTAAGCGAAAGAAAAGTTATTAATGACTAGCCAACCCGGCGAACTTCGTATTGCTTGACATTAACAGCTACTAACAGTTTGTGCGAATAAAAAGAATAAAAATTATTAGATAGAAATATGAAATAAATTTTCAATTGACCATAACTTCTTTTTCTCTTAATTGATTTTGATGAAACAAAGTTGACAACGCTCCTACTTATAGGTATGTAATCCATCTGTGAAAACCGCGTTCAAAGCCGTAGAGTAGTTTCTGATTTATAACGTACCAGGCAAACAGACAAAAAATCCAAAAATTATTTTTTTTCTTTCATCGCCCCAAACAGTCTTTCGGAAAAATATTAAATGTACAGACACTCTACTTTTATTTATTACAAGACGTTATGATTGTGGTTTCGAATCGGCGACAATGTACTCGTTCAGTTATAGTTGTATGCACACTTTTTTAAAGTAAACTCTTGTCCTTTTCCACACAATAAATTTATTGTGGAAAAAACAGGAGTTGAAAAAAAAATAAGTATCTTGACGCCTATACCCCCGATAAAGTAGGCAGAGCACCCTAGCAACCAGGGCACCCTAGAGTAGACGAAGGCACTAAGTCTCACAATCTGATAGAGCCAACCCCGGGCAACGTTGTTTTTTATTAGAAAAATGAAAATATACACTTTTTTTGTTGCCCGACCCGGGGATCGAACCCGAAGCCTTAAGAAGTCAACTCCGACGCCAGACTGCTAGACCATAGAGTAAAACAGTGTACAATACAATGGAATGGAATGAAAAACAAAAAATACAAAACACCAAGTGCCGACGATGAAAAGTATAGACTCTATAGTTGTATGTTTCATTATAGGAAATTAGGCATAGTTACATTATCTTTTATTACAATTACCGCTTTAACTAGTTTAACCGGAGGTTTACCTAGTTATAATACATACTGGTTTACATTTATAGCTTTGTTTTTAACTTTTGGCATCGGGATGTGACGACTCTATCACCAGTTGGTTATAAACAAGCAAACAAACAGACGGATTTCCTAGTGGTAAGAAATACAAACCGCCTAGAGACACCAAAGGTAGTAATGGCGCGTTGCCAAGCTGAAGCCGGGATGTTAGGCCCCGATTAAAAGTAAGTTTACCGACTACCTTAGCCTCCAAACCGGAACATGTCAACAGCAAGCGCTGACGTTATGGCGGCAGGAATAGGTAACTCGGTAGTACCAAAACAGCCAGGTCGCTGCGAAACTCTACCACCTAGTAGGATGTCACGGTGTTAGTGACGTAAGCTCGCCTTTTACTAGCTGCCTTGCAGGAATGCACATAGTATATTCTACAAAGGAGCCCGGACCAACACGGGGAAAACTACTCCTAAGCTAAACTAAGCTAAGCTACTAGGATATTCCAATAGTGCTGCCCTTTGTAATTAGGAGTAATAGTACAGCAGCTCGCCCGAATTCTGCCCATGGCTTTATCTATTCTATCCGCCATAGATCCTTACTGTAAGTAGATAAACTTGCACACTTGCCATAAAACAGAGTCGCACCAGTAATATCTTTAGTCTTTATAAGTATCTTAACATTACAAAAGTAACCTACTTCTTTCCTATCTTATAACATAAACAAACATGACTAAGATAAACACAACATGTTCTGTTACTCTTTTCCATATTTATGACGTAATTGATGTGATAACATAGACGCACTTATTTACACATATTACAATAAATATACATTTGTAAAGTGTTTCGGTCACGCACACTTGTTTTACATGAATGTGAGATACATATTTTATTATAAACACTATTATAAATACAAAAGATCATTACAATAATTAAGATAAGTTCAGTATAGTCGAAATTAACAATAATTAGGTACATTTATGTGGATAAGATAGCGAACACGCACACGGCTCTTTTGATGTTAAGAGATGATGATGATGATGATCTTGACCGCCTCGTTGGTCGAGTGGCTACCGTACACGCCTAACTACACCGATCATCCGTGAGGCTCGGGTTCGATTCCCGACGGGGGAAGACATTTGTGTGACGAACATTAAGATGTCTACATTTCCGTGTCTGGGTGTATATTAAATTTATTCAGATATCTATTTAAGTATTTCTATGTATTAGTAACGTTGACTAACAGCCATAACACAAGCATATAACTAACTTACTTTTGGGTTAGAGACGTTAGATTCAATTTGTGTAACTTATCCAGAGATGTTAAGAGATAACCGTGGCCTACAGACACCGCAGATCTAGGAGCGTTGCTGTTTTGTGGCCAAATTGTTAGGCCCATTGTGCAAGTCCACAAGTAGTAGACCGGAACTTGATACTGTCCCAATGGCGGCAGAGGTAGCTAAGATGGTGGATCCGTTCCCGACGTCCTCTTGGGCAAGTCGCAGCACAGTACTTTACTGTTACAGTGTTGGTAATGATCCATTTAACCTTTGCTCGCCTCTTACGAGCTCTGGAATGCAAATGCTCTATTCTACACTGGAGACAAGGTAACAAGGAGAAAGAGAGAGAAACCTGTCTATAGACAGTATAGATGTTAATGGTGCATCGCTGTCCTACCTACATACTCGTATAATGTAAGACCTATTGTGCAAGTCTACCTGCTAACCCTACCCTCTGAACCGGAACATGACACTATGCTCCGGTTATATTTAAGCTAGGCTATTTTTAACCTACAATTAATAACACCCTGTTATCTGCAAATGAAATGTTTTAAGCGAAGATTGACTATTTTCTTAATTTCCTTGGGCTTCCATCGTCAGATCCGGACTTTGTGATAATGCGACCATCTCCGTTCCAAAAGCATCGGTTTACAAATCACGAAGACATCGATTAACATTGAAAAAAATGTGTAGGAGTAGAACATCTCATCTTTTTCAAAGTCAGTTAATAATTTATTTTTAAAATTATTAACTATTTAAACTATTAACTTTAGCTAAATTTAGCTATTTAAACAACCGGACTGTTCCATTTTCCAGTTAGACTACGTGATGGACAAAATCGCGGTCAAAGACTAATTATTGTGATCACTCTAGAATTGTGAAAACAGTAATTTTTCTTTGCGTCTTTTTTGTTATAAACTCGAAACTTACTTGACTGATTACAAATATTAATTCGCTGTTATAAGTTACACAGGCATATACATATATATGTCATACATATACGTATGTTATACATAAACTCCAGAACTAGTTGGCTAATTTCAAATATTAATTCGCTATTATAAGTTACACAGTAATTAATAAGTATACATTATACAATGTTATGTTTTGGTTAGGAGGCTAGGATAGCCTTTATCATTAAGCTAATCACCCTGGCCACTGAACAGCGATGCACCTTATTTTTTATGATATCGCAAGGCAAACAAGCAGACAGATTTCTTGATGTTAAGAAATTCACGCCGCCTAGAGACAGAAAAGGTGGTAATGGTGCGTTGCCAACCTCAGGCCGGGATGTTAGGGCTCGAGCAACAGTAAGTTTACCGGCTACCTTACCCTCTGACTGACGTTATGGCAGCGGAAAAAGGTAAGGCGACGGTGGTTGGTGACGGTAAGCCTATGCTCGCCTTTTAAGAGCTGTCTGACAGGAAGTCTATTTCTATTAGCTGGTAATGTGGTCATAACATCCCACAACCATCAAACTTTTATCAACAAAATACACTTAAATAACGCCTCATTAACTGGTGGCAAGTTAAAAAAAAACCATTCGTACTTCATGTGGGTTAAAATTACAATTACATACACATCGCAATAACTAGACAAGTAGCGTATTAATTAACGATAAGAAGCTACATTGTTCGTATCAACCAATTACCTATTCACACTTGCGACATGATCGCTTGTTACAAAGCTGTGCACATTTTTTGCTGTATCTAAGTATGTCAACACCTTATTTAATGTAGGTATATGGTGTTCTTTCATTAAGTAACGAAGTTTTATTAATAATTATAATAAAATTCGTTACTTT
>NJDC01000022.1:150458-175272 GCA_002245475.1 Calephelis virginiensis | reverse complement strand
GATCATCTACGAACCACGACCTAGGTAAGTTTCGAAAAAAAATAATCAAAATCCGTTAGTTATTATAATTGGCTGAGTAATCGCGTAACAAACATACAAAAGAAACGTACAGTCCAAATGATAAGCTTTTTGGAGTCGGTTAAAATATAGGAGTCAAACATAACTCGATTAAAAGTGAGGCTCGCCTCACTTTTAATCACGCTTTTCATTCATTCACGCTACTTGTCAATTCATTCGCCATACAGAACCAGATACAAATAAGGGTATCTATAGTCTGTTTATCGATACTATAAAATCCACACCTCTCTATCCTGCGGTGTTGCCGCCCTTAACATATTCCGTAGCTCGAGCAGCCTCCGCCTCTCATCGTCCTGCTGTTGCCTTATCTTCTGCAGCTGTACACTCAGATCCGCCACATACACACCGAAATGCTCTATCGTCTTCAGGCCATCTTGGAAATAATTAGTTTGTGCGTGATAGTACTCCACCAGGTGCTGCAGCAATTCGATCCCTTTCTTAGTCTTTATTTCATTGAACTTTATCAGGTACTGCAACAAAAGAAATCAAGATAAATACCAATTTCTGGATACAAACAATACACTAATACAATATGTGCAAGTAAGTGCCTTGAAAATGCAAACAAGCGAACGGATTTCCAACAAATCGACGGAATATAGGATATATGTTACCGGCACAAAAGTGGAGAAACAGACGAATATTTTGAACAGACAAATACACAAAACAGACAAAGCAGTCAAACATACAAACAAGACAAAGCAAAAAATTTGTCCCAATAGTGTAATGACTTTTATCTTCATGCCCAATTTGCCTTTTAGGGATGCAAAGTCCATATATGTTTGCTTATTGAACGCTTAAGTCATTATAGCTATCATAACACTGAACTCTAGCTCAATCTGGATAGTGGCTTACGCTAATCATGGATCAATGTGTAGGTTTATTTTCCCCATCAAAGAGGCCGTGTATTCATTCGATCTCTTATCCCGCAAAAAGTCCCAAATCCTAAAATACCGAATTTATTTTTAATCGAAATCAAACTAGCAAAGCGGTTGCTATGGTCTGAATCAAAATCTTCTTTGAATAAACAATTTTTCGCGATATAAAATTGCAAAGCACGACGCGTGCGCACGCGCATATATCCCGATTCGATCGGGAGTTGTGCAATAATAATAACTCGAACGACCTTGCCCGACGATCTTGGAGGCTATTAATACTCCCGTTTATAGATGTTGCAAGAAACAAGTACAAGTTGTATTGTGATTGTTTTTTTATACATAAAAGTATTCATAGCATATGGTATCTATCCATTGAGCTATGAGCAATTACAGCAATGAACATTTAACAATATTAACACACACATCCATATTTTAATCCCAAGTCCCTTGCAGGGTAAGGAGTGCCTAGGTTCACGATCCTCGCAGATCTGTTTATCTTCAACAAAATTCATTATTCTAAATAAAAAAGTATCTTAACGCCCACATATCACGCACAACCAGGGTACCCACGGGCCACGACTAGCCGAAGACAAGACACTAAGTTCAACAATGTGATGTGTGGCAAACCTAACGCTAACCGGGCACATATCCAATCCAGAGAAACATTGTTTTTATTAGAAAATTGGAAAAACCACATTTTCTTTTTGTTGCCCGAATTGGGAGTCGATTTTCGGGACCTCATGATATTGCCTCTGTGGTCTAACGGTCCAGGTGTTTGACTTGACTTCATTATTCCATTCACACAAACATGCCAGCTTCGGCGACTCTTGACACTACCTTCGGATTATACCAGAGTAAGCGTTTTGTTCGGTAACACATAATTAACATAAAATACTATAAATATTGTAGTTTTAAAGATCATAAACGGTATTGTTTATTTATTTTCATTTAATTTTAGGGACTTTCATCTGATCGCAAGATGATGACACTCTTTATCTATACTTTATAGTAATACTGTCACATTGTGTAAACCATGCCGTCTGCTCTGTCTCGGCACTCGGACAGTTATAAACTAGTTGCACAACACACTTCGGATTATACCTGAGCTTTTTGTTCGGTAACACATTAATAACATAAAATACTACAAATACGGTAATTTTTAAGATTATAAACGGTATTGTTTATTTATTTAGATTTTATTTTAGGGACTTTCAACTGGTCGCAAGATGAATACATTTTATTTATACATTATAGTTAACTGTCATATTGTAACAACAATTGTATTGTATTGAACAAGCCGTCTGCTCTGTCTCGCGTTCGGACAGTTATAAACTAGTTGCACAACCAATCCCAACAAATTCGTTGAAATATTTTGATGTAGGTATATTGCGTATATATTATAAATATAAAATATACACTGGTGTGCGTAAATGCCACGTTGGCAGCGTCATACCAGCTTAGACGATAGAGTTTTTACAAATATTAGACACATTACAAATTATTAACAAATGACATGATATAGATACATTTTAACGATCCTATAAGCATAGGAAAATAAATAAATATCCCTGGACAAGTTACACAAAAGATGGAACTTAATCTAATGCATCCAGCGGATTAATCTTTAATTACGGATTAAGTAATCCGTCTAACAAGGTCTTTTCAAACTTGCTCCAGACAATGTTGAGCTAAATATAAATAAACGTAGGACTACCAAGGTATCTATCGATACCGAAAGTATATTGTTTCAAATGGTCTCGATTACAAATAGTGTGTTTACAGCAACAATTTAATATTGTTCATACATTCTCAAAGTAAAAAGTTATAATCACTAAGCAAAAAATCAACGTGATTTTAGACCTCCACAGTCACTCGTGTTGAAGGAGGCTCTACCTTTATAATAAATAGAATAGAATAGTAAAAGTTCTTGAATATAAAATTAAGCAGTACTACATTTTGTTTAATGTGAATGAATTACGAAAACTGAACATACCTATTTCGGCCCAAAGCCAAAAAGAATAGGTAGTTTTAATTTCGTTCCTTTGACTATGGCAAGATAGCATTGATATTAAAAAATATTTGAAATCCACAAAATATAAGAACAATTACAAACATGTTTTATTTATCTAATATGTATCGACTTGAGACAACCCCTCGACATAAGCTAAAAGGAACTGTGGCACTAGTGCTACTCATACATCTCGTCGAGAAGTCGATAATTAGTCGATAGATGTCTTTGCTAGGGTTGCCGTGTATCATGTGACGAAGCCGGAGTTATGCCGAACAAAGCAAGGGTCGCGACGGTACGGCAACGGCCCTGCGCGTCGCAAGGCCGGTCGATGAACTTAGTACCGCAATGTATACCCATCATTGTATTTAACCCAAATGGTGCCATATGCTAAATGCTAACACACGATTCTACATACAAATACTTTCGAGTACTTATGTCGTCCTGGTAGTTTGAGGCAATAAAACTTAAATTGTTCATTGTTTCGCGCTTAAACAATACAAGTATTTTGTGAAACTAAGCGAACAAATATACGGGTCTTCTAATAGTCAGAGACAACAGTGGCCTATAGACATAGTATCTTTTGTCTCAACAAATAAAAATTGTAATTATTTCACACTCAGTAACATATTGCTTCAGCAATGTTTCTGCATTATTAGGCTTTGGTAGTGTCAGCTGCAACGTGACACAAGTTTTTTTGTGATACTAAGCGAACAAACATACGGGACTTCTGATAGTCGGAGACAACAGTGGCCTATAGACATAGTATCTTTTGTCTCAACAATCAAAAATTCGAAATTATTTTTACACTCAGTAACATATTCCTTCAGCAATGTTTTAGTATTAGGTGATGAGCTAAGGGCTTTGGTAGTGTCAGCTGCAACGTTGGTGAAGAATTTTTCAAATTCCGTAGCTACTTCAGATTCTCCTTTTATGTCGACATCATCAATCTTCAATTTATATTCTACATTAGAAAATCTATTTTCAAAGTAGATGTTATGTGTGTGCTTCAGGCTATCCACATTATGGCGACGGATCCTTACATTCATATTTTCACGCCAAGTCCCTTACATGGTAGGCAGAGAGTATCGAGTGCCAGACCTCACGATCCTGACAAACCTGTCTGACTTCCTTCACATTCATTTCACTTTTCAAACAACTGTGTGCTCTTTTACAAGCTGCCAACCAATCAATACAATCTCGATCTATCTACTAATTTAACCTGTGCACTCTTACGAGCTGCCAACCAACCAATATAATCTCGATCTATCTGCTACATTAACCTGTGTTCTCTTACGAGCCCCAACTAATCAATACAATCTCGTGTCTATCTATCTATCATCAAAAACAGGTGATTGGTATAATGTGGCACAAGGACGCGAGGTTATTATATTCTTAGAATGTTAAAACTAAATCTGTGACGGAATCATGATTCACGTGACGACGACGGTAATTCCGACATAATCTTGTAATCTACCATCGCTAATTACGTTGGAATTTGTTAGAACATTTTTCACTGTAGTACAGTAAGCCAACGAAATATCTAACCCTGTAAGGGAGTTTGTACTGTACTTTGAAAGTATTGGTACGGGGGTCGGATATTTTGTTTTAACATACTGTACATATTATTGTTTTGTCAATAAGCAGCTTGTACGAGGTAGAATGCAGCAGCTCATCCTATGGCACGTCCTATCGGATCCTCTGGACACAATAACTGCGGGAAACGCAAGCCTCCCTCCCAACACAAACTCTCAAGACACTACACTACACTGTGTCCGTGTCCAGCGCCTAACGCCGACCGACGAGCCACTACTCCTCCACCAAATCAACACTGTAACGAGAACGCAGCACCAAGTCGAAATTCGGTTTCTAGGGAGACAACCCTTGTTGCTGACGTTGTAGGCAACAATCCAAACCATCTAAATAATGATGTCTCGGGTTGAGCACTCTGCTTGGCCCACAAAGCCCGGTGATGTTGTAAAAACCGCGAGGTAGGCAACACATCAGACATTAAAAAAAACATCTTATTGGTACCACTATACCTTACCTACTCGTGTCGCTATTGTCGTTTTCCGTAGGAGTGTAAAAAACCCGATAAACCACACGTGACCTAAGATCCTAGATCCTTATGGTAGCGACTCGTCATGGTGTCTATAGGCGGCATTTGTCTGTTACCATCAGGAAAGCTGCAGCTGCTTGTTCACTACATTGCGAATAAAAACAGCAAACAGATTTTCCAAGTTAATAAAAATACTGCCCTTAAGATATAAGGTATAAGAGATACCAGCATCAACCATCACCTTTTACTTCCAAGTTCACCTTTTCTCTAAGATGCCATCGTAGAGGTGAGAGGCACATTCATCTCGAGGCAGAACTAAAAAATTCGAAACTCAAATAACTGCTTTTCTGGCAAAAAAAGGGCCGGCAGAAGTGAAAACTTGAATATTAACGTTGTGCATTTTTGATATTTTGGAATGGTTAGGGAATTATTTTACAAGAGTTGCTTTAATTATCAGTATGAAAATAGGTACTATAATTTATGCACAAATATTATTTTCATATCAATAACCTGCGTTGGGGTGGACAAAAACTCGCTATAGTGAGAGCACGTGACGGCTAGGAGCGTCTTATCTGTATAACGAACATTGCTCGTCTTCACATAAAGGTTATTTTCAAGATGGAACAAATAGAGCAATGTCTGTTGATATTAAACGTATCTGCTATCATGTTGTCTTGTGAGAATGTAATGGTAGGTATATTGCGGCGTATTATCCATTGCCAATCCTATACTTCTCGGTAATATCTAAGCAATACAAAAACAGCAATGAATCTACGTTTTCATTTTAGATCTCGCGCAAGCGCCGTCTTATTCGCACATGCGCCCTGCGCCGTCTTACGGTCTGACGATCTGACGCGAGTTTAGAAGTTTTTACCATTCCAAAAAAGTGCGCAACGCCTCTAAATAAATTTTCACTTCAAAAAAATGTCGAAACCAAATCATACAAACGCTGCCATTAGTAAGCATTCAAAACGTTGACCCATTTCGACTTCGACAGGACCTCTTTTTAAAATATACAAAGTATGAACACACCGATACCCGAAAGTGTACTTTTTAAAAAAAGAAAACCTAATATAGGAAACAAAGATAATTACCTCACTTGAAAATAAAATACAGAGTCTACGTGCGTCAAACCGCAACCCTGTAAAAGAGAGCTTAAACTGAAGTGAACAATAACAGTTTCGGTTATTAAAAACAGCAAACTGCAGCAAACATTATTCCAGTCCACGAATCTGGAACGAGCAGTAAATTGAAACCGCCACCTGTTTCAATTTACTCAACTGCAACAGAATATTTAAATTTGAAGTTCGAATTTAGTGCAAAATATTAGTGTGCTCAACTAGATTTTTTTTATTTACCGGCCCGTGGTCAAAAGAATTTGCCCACCCCTGTTCTAGCAGGTATGAATAACTACACAAAATGTTTTTTTTAATAGATTGTATATTCACCAATTTATAGGTTTCTTTATAAATGTTATGATTTTAATTACAATTTTTTTAAAGAATTTTTTTGATTATAACAAATTTGTTATAAAATATTTTACATAGCGATACATATTAGAAATATACTGTTCTTTTTGAGAATAAAATAAAATTAATTAAATATATGGTTGTTCAAAACCGGAGAAAAAATGTTTAACTATTTAAACCAGAATTACAGTCACTTCGACCAATTTCATTTTCCTTTTTTTTCTTTCATATAAAGAGTGCACTAGAAAATTTAAAATGGGATCTCTATAAGTTAATAATAAATTATCTTTATTTTATGTAAACCTACAAGAGGCACCATTTACGCGTTACATCAAATAATACACACCCGCGACGCAAGAGGCGTCATACATTGCGCTTGCTTAGATTGGTTAATGTGCCTCAAACAAAATAGCTTGTAAAAATTACTGTGATAAAATAATTAAAACATAATAAAACAACATTTTAACAACGCAAGAACTAGTTCATTTTGTAATTTTCTCAATTCTACAATGGAAATTTATGGCACAACTGGTCATCTTTACAAGAAGGTCTCTGGTTGTTGGAATAAAGTTGTGAAACCTTCTGGTTCCTGGATTGGTGATTGTAGACGCAAACCGGGGTTCAAAAAAAAATCTATGACGTTTTATATATCATATTTAGAATAGGTAACTGTAAACTTGCACGCGCAGCTGAACGATTTAGATTCTCCCCTAGACCATGGCACGACCCCTTTCCGTAAGATGTTGCAAGAAAAATGTAACTCTGTATTTGCATTAAAATCTTCTTTATAATAGAGATTCACAAAGTTATATTTGGCGACTTAAAATACGACACAGCCACCTTCCTTCCTTCCAGTTTTGAACAGACAAAAAACCATTTTTTTTATTTTGATTTATTTTTAAAAAGAACAATACCTATATTAGAAATATGTAGGGACCGGATACTATGCAATTGCATATTTGCGTATGCATTTCCATATTTAAGCCATTTCCAGCGCTAATAGCATATTTTTCCTAAGATCTAGTGATGATGTATATTATCGCTATAATTTATAGTACTTTTCGAACGCAGCACAGCCAGCAGCCGCGCGTCTTTTGTTTTGGTACGATAATAAAATGAAAGAGACAAAAGATCGTCGCGCTCGCCTACCGCACTTCTCCTTCCTCCCACCTATTATTGCTTTCATTATTGACCCTAATCTAAAAATTAAGTTTTTTTATTTTATTAAAAACAATAAATTATAAAGATACATACTTAATAAAGTAAAACTTAAAACAAGTTTTTACTAACAACAAATTTAATATATACAAAACAAAAAAATACTCATTTAATGTTGCATATTCTGTCATTTTGTGCATATTTCAAGCATTTTTCATGCATTTTTCAAGCTTTCCATGTTGCATATTATCCGGTCATTAGTAATATGTATCGCTAAGTAAAATGTTTTATTACAAATTTGTTGTACTCAAAAAAATACTTTCAGAAAATTGTAATTAAAATCACAACATTTCTTTAGTTACCTATAACTTGGTGAATATACAATATATTAAAAAAATATTTTAAAAAGCCATTCATATCTGCTAGAAGTATAAATTGGGCGAATATGGCCGCTTTTCGCTTATGGCGCTTCACGTGAAATGCCCCTGAAGTAAGTAAATATCTTCACGCTCATATCTCCGAAGCGTTAAGACACAGACACTACCAAGCCACTCATGATTAGCAGAAGACACTCAGTCCCACAAGGCAAGCCCTGATGATGCTGTTATAAGCGAAACCGGTAGGCTAAATATATTATAAGTGATACGTAGAACAGTACAAGTGTTTCTTCAAGCCTATCGCCAACCGGGCACATATACAATCCCGGGCAACGTTATTTTTAATAGAAAATTCACATTTTCTATTTTTTATCGTTGCTGAAATCAAGTCCGACTCCGGACCGCTAGACCACAGAGACGACAAGAAAGATTTTGTAACTAGAACATTAAAAAAAACACACGAAGTTTTTCGACACGGGAATTGAACCTGAGATCTCATGTCATCAAAACCGGACTACCAGAGCACACAGACAATTTATAATGATAATGTCCATGATTTATGAAAAAGGGTTATCGTTGGCAACTGTTTCAAGCTACTCAACTGGAATAAAATATTGTAATTTGGAATTCGAATTAAGTGCGAAATGTCATAAGCTCCGTTAAATTTCTGTATTATTCAGTAAATGTTATTCAGTGGATGAATTGGGAAAAAGGGTTATCAAAGGCACCTGTTTCAATTAACTGAACTGAAACGTAATGTTGGAGTTTTGAAGTTCGAATTTAATGTAATTAAAATATTAAGAATGGTACTAACAAATCGTGTGATCATATTTGTTCATCATTCAGTAAACATTATTCAGTCCATTTCCAATTACTACAAGGTTGTGCTCGATTACAATTGTTCATTATTCAGTCCATTGATTAGGAAAAAGAATATCACTGGCACATGTTTCAATTATCACAACTGTTTAAATTGAATTTATTAAGTTAAAATGTTGCAATATTTACATTTTATCTATATACTAATACGTGATGCCAAAACTTTGGACCCCTTTTTAAGAAAATTGCGCGGACGCAGGAGCATAAAAGTTGGCACACTTATAGTTTATGTATTACGTGTGTGCATGTGTACGCTAATATTTTTCAATAATAATGCTTATAAAGTACATTAAATCAATAAATAAAATATTACATACCATGCACTACCATGCATTTGACACACACAAACAAATATATCGATGATAACAATAAAAGATCACAGATGGCGCACTAAAAAGTTTGGAAACAAAATAGTTGGTCTTGAAAAATTATGATGGCGTTCTTATCAACAAGATATTAAAATTTATTATGGTCGAAATTCGACCAATGGGCGACCACCAGTATGAATAATTGTTACATTGTACCAAGTTTAGTTATTAAAAATGTAGAACTAACTTGTACTGCTAAAACTATTTATAATCAGATATATAACGCCTGAATAACATCTATTCCCCGTGTCCGTACCGGGTCCGTTGATTTGAATTTTGAACCCCATCTGTCTCTCTGTCATGCAGCTTGCGAGCATTGCATTTTTTCTTTTCATAAAAACCTTCATCTGACAATAACTAACACAACTAAAAATAATTAGCCAAATCGGTTCAGTCGTTCGGAAGTTATGCGCTTAGCAACACATTCAGCAATTCATTTTTATATTATAGAAGAAGATAGATTTTTAAATTCAGTTTTTTTTTCACTAGCTAACAAAAATATGACAATAAAACACAATGCTATTATACTGTCATATAATCGTGTCCACGGTGGGCCATAACCTGCTTATATCGTGCTATCAAAAACACCTCTGACCATTGTCATTGGCCAAATGCGCCCTCTATAATGTGTAAAGAGTCACCATCAAACAACATAATAAATCACATCAAAAGAATTAAGCAAGACGTAATCGCGTGCCAAATGAAATAAACATTCTACAAGAATTATTGGACTATTAGAGGTTGATGGCATTTGTTGGCACGGGGTTGGCCAAGGCTGGCTCATAATCGAGTCAATAATGGGCCATAACCGTTTGATATCGCGCTATCAAAATACACCTCCGACCAATGTCATTGCCAAACAAACGCGACCCCTTTTAGCTGACGGTAACCTTAGCATAGCTTTAGATCCATCAAACTTGACCTACTCTCACTCCGAAAGTTTGTCAGCCATCAATCGGATTAATTTTAAAAGTGAACATGACGTAATTTTGAATTTCGTGAGAGAAATACAGCGAATATGATGCTGTTGAAGAAGTTTTACAAAATATGTTTTACAGCAAAATGTGAAATTAGCATTAATTAGACTGGAGTGTAATGTATAAAATAGCTGTTTCAAAATAAACGGAAAATATCCAAGAAATCCCCTTTGATGGAAAAGTATATATACGTAACAATGTAGTACATATTAATATTGATGAGGCTACGTTTTAATCTGGAGATGATTTAGTAAAGGTTTTATGCAATTTCTAATTGGTGAAGAAAATTTAGTTGTGAAAATGTATACGTCATGTATATTTTTTTATATAATAACTGTTTTTATATATTTAATAACATATTGATATGGAATAGCGAGGCATCCTGTCACAGGTATTATTATTGTACTTAACAGGATGCCTCATTTTCTTGTAACAATGTTATACTACACATAAAGATATATTTTTTTTCCATTTTCTGCATCGTTAACATGAAATACATATATCTGTATTAGGATTTGGATAAAGAAAGTGAGCTCAGATTTTACACAACAATGTGTTGTGTATCTCTATCTACTTTCCTATCATATACGATTTACTGCATATGTAACTTATGTAACATTTAAATAACGTGCAATATGAGGCAAATAGAGCATGAATATAATTCTGCTTTATGTATCACTGTTAAATTGAATGTCCCCTATTGCGTTTGTCATTAACATAGCCGTTGGTGGCACAATCTAGCTCGTAAATTCAACACAGCACGGACGCGCTGTCTGGCCAACGATCTCCATATAAAACAAAGCAAAGAACCGCGACTAAATTCTTGACGGCAAAAACAAGGATTGCGGACTTTTATTTATTGCTATAGTCTAGGTCGTTTAGAGGTCGAAAATAGCCTTTATTTTCTACTTATACAAAACAGGTATATAATTTACTATTTAGGACTGACAAGTTTCAAGATATTATTTTTATAAAATTGATAGAGGAAGGCATTACTTTGTGGAAATCCAAATAAAATTATTTAATTTGAAATTTCCCGCCAAACACTGTATACGTATTATGACGTGACAAAATAGGCGAAATAGAGCGCTATGAATGAATTGGACTTACCGGAAACTAAAACTACCAAATATATCCAGCTCCACACAACATACACCGCTAAACTGTTTTATTAGCACCAACAATACAAACACTACTAAAAACTCAACGTACGTTTAGTATCTGCTCGACCTTTGTAGAGTATGTGTGTGCCAAATTTCATCAAATTCGGTTCAGCAGTTTTTGCGTGAAGGAGTACAAAACAAAAATACATACAAATATTAGTGAGATTATGGTTAGCTCAAAGCAGACTTTTTTTTATTTTGGAAAGCAAACAAGCAGACAGATTTCCTAATGGGAAAAAATTCACGCCGCCTACAGAGTACGAGACACTATAGTAATAGGCCTCGAGCAAAAGTTTGATCGAGTAAGTAACATAAAAAAATACAATCGAATTCATAACCTCCATTTTTTTTTCAAGTCAGTCAAAATGACTACGCAATTAAAGCACCACCTACATTTATAATTGAGACGAGCTAGCATCCCACATAGTTAATCGCACAATCTGAATGGTAAACTACAAATCGCTGAGCACAAGGTTCATGTACACATAACGGAGTTGGAATCGCGACAATGGCACTTGACGAACACGATACGGGGGCAGACGTCAATCGCAGCCAATTCATCGTACATTGCGTAATTGAATTTTCGTTTTATTGACTTGACGGCTTTTCGCGCTGGCATGGCTGTGACGCGAGTGTAAATTACGCGTTTCATTTTCTAAGATATCGAAATGTATACGTTCCAGTGTCGACTTGGTGAAACTAGTATGTAGTATCGATTTCATGAAATATAAGTTTATAACCAAACACTTTTATTACGTTTAACGGACTTGAGAAAGGAAAAGGTTCTAAGTCTGTGTTTAAAATATTTCTTAAACGACTATTCCGTCAATAATGAATGGATTTTCGTGATTCCTTTTTCCAGCTAGTAGTTCTTTAGTTCTGGATCATGATAAAATTCATATAATTGGGTAACACAAATAAAATTTTAAAATTAAAATTTCATAAACAAAATAAAAACGTTAAATAACGTTCTTATTAATAAATATGTTAAAAAATTATGATTTCAATAACACAGTTTAAACAAAAAATAACTCATTTCAATAAGTAACAGTAATTAATATACATAATAATAACGTATAATTATCGAATCCAATCATCTTTTAAATAATCATTAATTTTGTAATAAGCCTTACTTACTCATTTCTGTTTAACGTACTTTTCCAATTTCATGTTAGACATGTCAATTATATTAGTACTAGTTTATTAGTCAAGTATATTATATACAGTTATGCTATATAATACATAAATTTTCGTCTATGTTGACGACATTATTATCAATCATCTACATTGACATAGATGTACGTTTGCTTTATTAAGCGTAACTCAAAAACGTAATCATAGAAACATAATTGATTAAAATTGATTTATTATAATTAGGAATTGGTTAAAAATCGCGTAACATACAACAAACAATAAAAAAAACACACAGACCAATTCAGAACCTCATTATTAAAGTCGCTTAACAAAAGTTATTCATTTATAATTAAATATTTACGAACACGAGACGGGAGAAGATGTAATTCTGTATTTTTTTATATCAACGCACAGCTTTTTACAGGCGTCCCTGTGACGTTAGTGTGAACTACGCGGTTCATTTTAAAGTATTCAAACTTTATACGTGTCAACCTCGACACCATATTGATTTCTTGAGACTTAACTTAGAGGTACATTTCCTATGCCGCGAATTATACAACAAACTGAGTTCTCTTTTCACAGTGACATTTAGAATCTAACAGATTTAAATCTATCCGAAATACGTACACATGTTGTGAAATGAAAAGTAGACCAAAAGTAGTAGATTATTTATTCATCATAAGTCATCTAAGGGCAATTTCAATAATAGTAGGGGGGCCCAAGAGGGGATTTTTGCAGTTAATCAAGTGCGTCCGATTTGGGAGATACCATTTACCATGGTCAAGCCATTACGTATCATCATCCAATCTCTATATACATGTAAATGTGTAGTCTGTCTATTTATTTTTGGCTAAAAATATACTCAAGCATGTAAGATTACAGCGCGGTGGCATTGTTGCATGCCAACAACTGCATGTTTAATATTAATGATTTGAGAATGATGTAAGATCAAAACCTTCCAAAAACAAGTCATCTATGTCCATTATGCATTATGGCGACGTGTCTGATCGGCATATTTCCGTCA
The DNA here is from genome assembly GCA_002245475.1 of Calephelis virginiensis. Taxonomy (NCBI): domain Eukaryota; kingdom Metazoa; phylum Arthropoda; class Insecta; order Lepidoptera; family Riodinidae; genus Calephelis; species Calephelis virginiensis. The sequence goes on along the minus strand of NJDC01000022.1, from coordinate 161,703 downwards.
TCGGCTACAGATTAGGCACATAACTGATAGATATTAATTAGCTCGCCTATGATCAAGTGAAATTAGTTGTATCTTCAGCTTCTATACGCTTAACGCATCACTTAGAAGAAAAACGTCTCATAACCTTTTTTATTCTCCCCCATTTAATACACAAAGTAAAATAGATCCCCATGACGCTGGATTGACTCCACATTTAGCAACTCGGACTCCCCGACTATAACCTATCTGCGATTAGATATATAGCTACTGTAGAACACTAACCAGCCATTAGCTGTAATTTTCCAATAATAAAAATATCTTAGCAACCAAACTCTTGTAGGCCTATCTTGAACTGTATATAAGTTGAAATGAGTCTGCAATTCAATCCTCGTAAAAACGAAACAACTGGAGAAGACGTCAATATCAGTAAATTCATTAAACGTTTGGTTTTTTTTATGATATTGGAAGGCAAATAAGCAGACGGATTTCCTGATGGTAAGAAATTCACGCTGCCTAGAGACACCAAAGGCGGTAATGGTGTGTTGCCAACCTGAGGCCGGGTTTGTTAGACCTCTTGCAAAGGTAAGTTTACCGGCTACCTTACCCTCCAAATTGGAACACGTCATGACGTTATGGCGGCAGGAATAAGTAAGGCGGTGGTACCAATCCGGGTGAGTCGCTGCGAAACTCTGCCACCAAGTCAGATGTCACGGAGCTAGTAGCGGTAAGCCTATGCTCGCCTTTTACGAGCTGCCTGGCAGGAAGGCAGATGGTCTATTCTACGAAGGAGCCAGGACCAACACGGGATAAACGAATTTCGTGAATTGACTTTTCATTTTTATTCAATGACTTTTCACAGCGTACTGTCTGGGACGTGAGAATATTTCGCGTTTCATTTTCCCAAACCCATATGTGTTTCCTAATCTAAACATTTTAGGTGATAGCTCATCTAAGAAACAAATATTTAAAGACTTTGAACCTATTTTTTTAAGTCCAAGTGAAAGACATACTTTAAGCGCAGCAAAATTGCAAAAAACCGTCTTCAACAAATTTAATTACCACGTAGCTATTTGACAATTCTTTTTTCAAAAGATAGATAACGATTCCGAGATGGTCCCACGTAAATTTTATCAAAATCCCACTAATAGTTTTGTAGTTACACTTAATAAAGCGAAAGTGCATCTTTATTAAAATGATGTCGTCAACATAGAACAAAATTTATATATTATTAAGAACAACTGAAAAACTACTAGTCGAATCATGATAAAGTTATAACCACTTCGAAATCATGAAAAAGAAAATCGGTTTGTTATTGGCTGAATAATCACGTGACATGCAAAAAATGTACAGTCGAATTTTGGAGCCGGTTCAAAATCACTTATCGAACTGTTAAAAGTTGAAACATTATAACGTCCTTGCGACTACCTGGCAAAGCTACGCCTCATTGATTTCTTGAAATATAACAATTTTCCTATTTCGCGACTCGTTTATTCAAATTGGATATCTTTGATATCCAATTAGTAACGGGTTTCGTTTGTCACAGTATTGTCTGACATTTAGTTGGTTTGAATCCAATACAACGAAAAGAAAAGTAAACTCGCCAAACTAACAACTAACCCTGGCTATATTATGCATGTTCAACCAAACAAAAGATTCATTTCAATTACAAATTTACCACAAACTAGCTGTCCCGGCGAACTTCGTTTCACCCGTTGTTTGTATGGAAAAAAATTAAAATATTGTTTTTCTTAACTTTTAAACCTTCCCTGGACCATTCAAAACCAAATCTAGCCAAATCGGTAAAGCGGTTCTCGACTTTTAGTGAGACAAACGAGCAGCATTTGATTTTTATATATAAGAAGAAGATAAAAAATATTAAATAAAATTATAATTATATATAAGAATAATGGTTAAATAAAAAAAACACCCTAATGATTGCCAAAAAAAAAGAGTACCAACAAAATAAGGGCCTGCCATACTAATGTATAGAATTAGTAACATTAATTATTATACATATAAAAAAACCAGACCAAAAAATATAGGTACATGTAATGATGTACATGACACAATGTCTGTCCCAGTTACGCAGATGAGCCTCTTTGATAATAGATATTCTAGACGTTTATAAACATTGGTTTGTATCCGTAGACTCATTCCACATTTAATTATAATTGAAAGTTCTAAACAAAGCAAGTTTTCTCTAAGTTTACTTTTGTTGGGAGGCACGTTTACAACTGTCTAGAGTATATTAAGCGTCATTATAGATTGGGCGGGCACCATCATTCAACCTACCTCCACTAGTACCAGTATGTGTCGGAAAAAATACCAAAGTGAACGTAAAACCAATTGGTCCAAATGAAAACTGACAAGTTTTGTCCGTTTGTAACAAGTAACCAACAAAATACGACAGGAGGTATCGTCATACCATATTAATCAACTGTATAGTAAAACTCTATAAAAAATATTGGATTATATCTGAAGTTGACAACTTTGAAAGTCGTATTTATTTTATGATAATACTTTTAAGAGCAACGACCGAGTTAATTTCCACCTAGTATAGGTAACAAAAAAGCTTGATACTACCTATTACACACGAGAACCTACCTGATTTCGTTTGATTTTTTTAAGTTACTTTGAGTCCCTGTACTCGAGAGGGTATGTCTTCTAAGCAGTAGCCGCCCGTTCTATTAGGGTTCGTTTCCCAGCCTACAACAACGAAGCTATTAATTAAAGGAAAAATACGGGATCCACTGAAATCCATTTTTCATAAAGGTTAAATGAAGTCTGCATTAAACATTGGCTACGTTTCAAACCAAATTGAACGTTTTCTGAATAGTACACATTTTCTTTAAAGCTTTATTTTAATGAATACACACTCGTTTTATTAAATAACTGCTTTATAGGATTAATTCCTAAACTATAAAACATCGCACGGCTTCAAAAGGATGAACATATGTTTTTTTTTTTCGTCACGACATAGTATAAAAGTCGCTTTGCGCTGTTTATGCCTCTGTATGCTTATATCTTTAATACTATGCGACGGATTTTGATGTTTTTTTTAAATAGATAGAGAATGATAACTTTTTCAAAAGAAGTTTGTCCACGCGTGGGAAGCTGTGACGGTCTTTTTATTATAAATACAGCAATAATGTAGGATTTGAATGGTATTTTTTTTTAAATATGTGGATAGTTTCGGAGTATACCCAAACCAAACAATCAAATCTTTCCTCTTTAAAACATTTGTAACAAGCTTTTTGCAACAGAAGTCGATCCCCAGAACTCGTCAAAAGACCCAAAAAAACGTAGGTATCGACAGATATGTTGAGCTGATTCATAGGCGGAAGTAATAAACCATTTGTGGCCTTGATACAATCAGTAAGAAAAAGTAAAATGTCAGGTCCTGGTTCCTACTACAAAAATGTTTTTTTATGATATTGGAAGGCAAGCAAGCAGATGGATTTCCTATGGTAGGTAAAAAATTCTCGCCGCCTAAAAACACCAAAGGTGGTAATGGTGCGTTGCCAACCTGAGGCCGAGATGTTGGGCCTCGAGGAAAAGTAAGTTTACCGGCCACCTTACCCTCTAAACCGAAACACGTCATGACGTTATGGCGGCAGAAATAGGTAAGGCGGCGGTACCAAACGCTAAAACCTAATAAAAGTTTGTATATGAAAAATCAAGTTTTGTTTTTTTCCCGGTTTTCTCTTCACTTAAACCTTATCTTGACAATAACCAACACAAAAAAAAATGAATGAGCAAAATTGAACCAATTCCTTTATTCAGATTTAAGATTTTATTTATTTGTACTAAAAACTTGTATATTAGAAAAGATGAACTTAAGCATTAAAATGTTGTAGTTTGGATACATACTGGTATTCTTTTGAAGAAATCAAAACGACGAATTTTATGCATGATAGGTACCTTAATGTTAACGTTTAAAACATGTCCCTAATAGAAAGCTATAACATGGAGCGAAACAAAACTAGAAAAAGCCACACCATCCAAATTTCTAATCCAAGGTTTAGGTTAGGCGACTACTATAACATCAAAGCAATCTTCATAAAAACCCATTGCTGTTCTAAAAACTAGAGAACAGATGGACGGATCCAATAACTGCAGCAAACGCAAGCCTCCCACACCAAACACCAACTCACAAGACACTACACTACGCCGTTGCCGACGGTCTCTTCGACGAAGATCTCTCTTGCGAACAGGCGCCAACGCCGAGCGACGAGCCACTTCTCCTCCATAAAGTCCACCCAGTAACCAGAACACAGCACCAAGTCGAGGTACGGTCTCTATCCAGTCCACGAACAGTCCAGTCTATCTAAATAATGATGTCTCGGGCTGAGCACTCTGCTCGGCCCACAAAGCCCGGTAAAGTTGTAAAAACCGCGAGGATGGCAACACATTTAGCCATTTAAAAAAAAACGCACATACAGAGGCAACACCTCTCTTTTTTTCGTCTGGGTTTAATAAATAGGACATGTCAAGAAATAACATTTATTTATGTGTAAGTAAATAACAATAGTTATTCCGTTACATAGGTACAATGTTTAACAACGCACAGAGAGTGGGGTTTTCATTAAATACAAGAGGTCGGTCATTCACACCACTCGATCGTTCTAAATATGTATATGACAATATAAATATAACTATGTAAATATTATGACTCAGTTAAATAAGTACGTATTATACGTACTTGTAACTAGATGTTATTTTAGTGACTCCAAAAAAAGGTTCTCAATTCGCATACATTTTGTTTGTATGTTTTAGGCCACCATGACAAATATAAATCGATTTTGATGATATTTTTTTTATAAGCTGGGTTTTGATTCAAAATTGGTCCTATATTTTTGATCAACATCCAAGAAGTGGTTTCTGAGTTACACTTACCTAATGCTTATTTGTTTATGCCTGAGCGACGCGACGGTGTGAGAATGTCATAGAAGAACAATATTATGCTAAAACGATAAGAAGCACGAGTCACGAGAGACATTTTTATTTTTAATAGTATTGGATGATTAACAAGTAGGATTTCCTGATAGGAAGAAAAGCACGTCGGTAACCAAAGATAGCAACACATACTTATGTGTAATATAAATGTTAAAGTCTACCCGTCTATCTGTTACGCTTTCAAGGCTAAACTACAGGGACGATTCTGATGAAACATAATGCGTAAAGGTAGTCAGTAAAACATACACGCTTTTTTTTTCAAATATCAATCACCAAAGGACTATAAAGGGGAATGAGTGTTTGCATGAAAATCTATTCTACATTAATACTAAATTGATTTATCTCTCCAACCCAATTGAAACCTCAAAATTCAAAAAGTTCCCAAACAAGTGGCACATAACTTTAAGTAGCCAATGTTCTTATCCAAGAACGAATCTATTTCTGTGATAAACTTCACTAAAATCGGTTCTGCCATTTAGACATAAACACGAAATATACTTACCTATGTACAAATACAGTCCCGCATTTACTATACTAATAGAAATCATATATTCTATTTACTATATTACTATACTAATAGTAATCACACATAGTCATATCATGACATGACAAATGAACAATATTTAAATTTAACATCAATTCAAAACACCCGAAACGTGAAACCATTAAAAACAAAACCCTCTGTAGGAGGAAAAAATATGTATTTGTAACAAATCATCAAAGAATCAAAAATATTCAAAGGTTTCTGTTTCTACCGATTTCCGATTCCGAAGTAGCAAATATAACGATGTCCATTGAACAAGCTCTAACAAAGCCGTCGGGAACATTTCTCGTTGGACAAAAAAAATATTACAACCTTCGATTTCATTTATCAATTAAAACAAAAGAATTGAATAACTAATGTTTTCACTAACGACATTTTCATTTGTGGATATTGTTTTTACTGGTGCTTATTGATGTGTTAGGCTTAGTTCACACTGTGACATTGCATATACTCATGTTGTGGGCCAAACGTTAAATCGAGCCCATCGTTATTTGCCTGGGCAGATCACAATACGCCGGCAAATCATGATGATCGGACCAGGAAAATCACGATCGCTCGGTTAAAACTAAGGCAGATCGCCTCTGTGGTCTAGCGGTCCGACGTCGGACTTTACTTTTTAAGGTCCTGGGTTCGATACTTGGGTCGGGCAACAAAAAAATTAGAAAATGTATATTTTCAATTTTCTAATAAAAATAACGTTGCTTGGGACTGGACATGTGCCCAGATGCCATGTGGCAGACTTGCCACCTATCACATTGTGGGACTTAGCGTCTTAGCCTAGTCGTGGGTGCACTGGTTGCGCTTCTGCCTGCCACTTCAGGGATATGGGCGTGAAGATACCTATATAGCTGGGAATGTCGTCAGTATAGATTTTATTTTGATTAATTACTTTAAATTTACCTCTTTTAATTACCAGTCGAATAATTATAATTTTAACTTGAAAGCAAAGAAACTCACATACAAAGATGGGATGTGGGAAAATCCTGATTTGCTACCCATCTCCAATTACAAATTACTTTCGTCACTCTACAAAATCGATTGGGCTAAGTATAGACGTGCAAATCGTCAAACGTTAAGCATCGACAGATATGGCCGGTAATTTGGCACATCTCGATCGGCCCAATTCAACGATCGGGCCACGACACACACAATATAGAATGTGGCTTGGCAAATCACTTCCATGTTATAAGGTAGCGAACAGTGTTATGTATTGTGGTACATTAGTCGGTAGACTTGAACAATTAAACTAACACTCGGCCACAGAACTGAGACGTATCTACAACATATTATATAGTGTATAGACGTCAGAGGTCACGGTTGTTTTTTAGCATCAGGAATGACAGGAATCTTAGATTACGTGTGCAGGTCTATCGGTTACCCTAAGCTCACTAAATAAGTAAGACGGTAGCAGCTACAGTTCTCTAGCACCTATTGAATTAACTACACTAAACTCCAAGATTACCACCAGCGGGTCGCTACATCCCCACGACGAATACACAACCAGCACAACCAAACATAAACCTAGCATTTGAGTGTGAGCAAAGATATTTTAAGTTATGCGACACCGAATTTCTGTTACGAAATTTCGCATCATTGTTTTTAGAAAACAAGTAAATGTCTGACATTTGTTTCGCAATTTGTGTCATCGTCTAAACACACCTTTATATCATAAAAGATAAATAAGTTTTTCTTGACGCAAAAGTTTTAGTACTAAATATGGATACTTAAAACAAATTGAACTGATAATGATTTAGTAATGACAATTTTATCAGTACAGACTACAGATACGAGCTTATTAGAATGCCAGTTTACTAGTTTACTCGAGAGTTAATGAAGCCTTTGACACAAATACCGGGATTTCATACTTTCGATGCCAACGTGTATGTTCTAGTTCTATAAATGTACCTAGAATAGGTGTATTGGTGAAATCCGGGATCACAGAATAAGTAGTACTTCAGTTTATTCACAGAATAAGTAGCGCACAGAAGACTCACTTTCTTACTAAAGGCTTGTATAGTACTAGGTAGGTACCATTTAAATTATGCGCTTCGGCTTTACACTTTTTACTCTTTTTACACTTTATAATTTAATTTTTGAATTGGCTGGCCTAATCTAAATTTAAGCGAAATTATTAATTACTAGCTGACCCGGCAGACGTTGTTCTGCTATATTTTTATGTGATTTTAGTAAAAAAATGGGATGAGTCATCCATATCACTTAGGGGTATGAAAAATAGATGTTGGCCTATTCTCAGAGCTACTCAATATGCTCACAAAATTTCATTAAAATCGGTCAAGCTGTTTCGGAGGAGTACGGGAAAGAACATTGTGACACAAGAATTTTATATATAAGACTAGCTGATCCGGCAAACGTTGCTTTGCCATATAACTAATTAAATGACGATTGATCAGTTATCGACCCGGGATAAAAATTGATTAAATTACTAAAATGACTATTAAAAAATAGGGGTTGGTGATAAAAGGGTGAAAATTTTGGGTTGTATGTACTTTTATATGCTGTATCATAAAAAAAAACAAAAAAAATTGTCTGAAAATTACAAAAAAAAATTAGGGGTGTACCACCCTCTAACATTTATGGGGATGAAAAATAGATGTTGGCCGATTCTCAGACCTACTCAATATGCTCACAAAATTTCGTGAGAATCGGTCAAGCCGTTTCGGAGGAGTTCAAGTTCGAACCCCGTGACACGAGAATTTTATATATTAGATGTAATAACAACTCTATATAGATATCTTTAAAATACATTCGGAATTACGAAGATTGAAAAATATAGCCAAAGCGCATAATTTAAATAGTACTACTGTATGTTTACTTACCAGACCCTCCACCAGCACATATGTTTGGTCAATCTAAGCTTACGCGAGTGCAGCCATCACACATGCCTATCCATCTCAACTTAGGAAACTAAAAGTGGTCCGAAATAGGTTTATCGTTGCCACCGGTTGCCCATTGTACCTACGTAACGAGGACATACACCGCGACCTAGACTTACCTACAATAGCACACCATTTCAAAGAGTTATCCGAACGCTACTTTGAGATAACAGCTGCCCATTCGAACCCGTTATAGCTTAACTTCACACACCGGTCATGGAAGTACCCACCATATTTAGAAGACCCCGTCACATACTATCGGATCCTGCCGATCCGATAACGATCGCAAACGCGAGCCTCCATACCAATCCCAAAAAACAAGCCACCACCACCACACTATACCGTCGCCTACTACCGTCGCCTACGGTCTCGGCGACAAAGAACTCTTTTCCGCTCAGCACCTATCGCCGAGCGCAATACTCATAAACCTACCAATCAACCCACCCAGTAATCAGAACGCAGCACCAAGGCGAGGTACGGTCTCTCGGGAGACAGCTCTTGGTGCTGACGTTGTAGAGAACAGTCCAATCCATATAAATAATGATGCTTCGGGCTTAGCATTCTTCTCGGCCCATAAAGCTCTGCGAAATTGTAAAAACCGCGATGTTATCAACATGATATTCATTAAAAAAAACAACCAGAATGTAAGTAAAATTAAAATTAAGAAGTCATTTGAGAGGTATGAATATAAGATGTAAACGGTTGTTATGTTGGGTTCATGCTACTGCCCAATTATTTTATTATTAATTATTTGTAATCGTTTATTTTTATGTAATAACATACAACCAGACAAATTTCTTTATATTAGAGGAAAACCCATCTATAGCTTTTATTAATATCGCCGTCTTGGGCTTGGGCGGACTCCAAAACGTTATAAAGAAAATGACTAAAGAAAGCACAGAAAAGTCTAGTATTAAAGGCATAGTTTTAAGGGGAATAAACAACCTGTTTCTGCAAGTTGTTGAATTGTTTTCCCGTGTTGGTCCGGGCTCCTTTGCAGAATAGACCATCTGACTTCCTGTGCCAGGCAGCACGTAAAAAGCATAGGCTTACCGTCACTAACACCGTGACATCTGACTAGGTGGTAGAGTTTCGCAGCCACTCGCCAGGATTGGTACCACTGCCTATATTCCAGCCGCCATTCTGTCAGCGCTTGCCGTTGACGTGTTCCGAGAGGATACGGTAACGGAGGATAAGGTAGCCGGTAAGCCTTACTTTTGCTCTAGGCTTAACAAGCCGGCCTAAGTTTGGCAACGCACCATTACCACCTTTGCTGTATCTAGAAGGTATGAATTTCTTACCAAGGAATGAATTTCTTAAGCAAGAAATGCTGATTGTTTGCCTCGCAATGTTATAAAAAAAATTAATACACATATATGGATTACACTCAAACAATAGAATTCATTCGAGATCCATCTTGAATAAATTATTATCGTCAGACTCATTATGTAATTTTGGGGCTCCTATTTCAGCATAGCACATAATCCGTCATATTAAATTTTTCGAGACACTTAATTTTTATTCAATGATAATTCTCGTTTTGTGAAATAGCTTAACAATCGTAATGATAGCTATTTTGTTGCATGTATTAAATCTCATTTGTTGTCGCCCGTTGGTCGAAATTCGACCATAATAAATTTTAATATCTTGTTGATAAGAACGCCATCTTCATTTCTCAAGACCAACTACTTTGTTTTCAATAATATATGTGTTGGTGTGTGTCAAATGCATGGTAGTGTGGGTAATGTGTTTTTATTGATTTGATGTACTTTATTAGCATTATTATAGAAAAATATAAGCGTTCTGCACTTCTCCTACACATAAACTATAAGTGTGCCAGATTTGATGCTCCTGCGTCCGCGCAATTTTCGTAAAAAGGGATCCAAAGTTTTGGCACGTGTTTAACATATATATTTTTAAGCCCTTAAGGAAATAGAGGGATATTATAAGTTTGACATCTCCCTCTCTGTGCTCTCAAAGATACGTTCCTACTCATTCTGTGAAACGACAAGCGCTTTGCCTCTTTCTTATCATTAGGTGGTAGAGCTTCGCAGCGAATGGTCCGGATTGGTAAAACAGCCTTACCTATTCCTGCCGCCATAATGTCAGCGCTTGCCGTTAACGTGTTCCGGTTTGGAGGATAAGTTAGCTGGTAAACTTACTTTTGCTCGATGCCTAACATCCCGCCCTAAGGTAGACAATGCACCATTATCACCTTTGGTGACTCTAGGCGGCCTGAATTTCTTACCATCAGGAAATCCGTCTGCTTGTTTGCCTTCCAATATCATAAAAATTACATTGAAAAAAAAAAGCAACATCAAATAAGTTTAACAATTTTAAGCAGAATGAGCACCAATATCAATAATTCCTAAAACATCACATTCCTAATGAATTTCTTTTATGGGGCAAGTTTATGAGATCTATGACTTATGCTTTGTAGTCCACTGGATTACACAGCAACATATCTCTCTAAAAGTATCTTTACGGCCATATCCCTGCAGAAGCAGGCAGAGGCACAGCCAGGGCACCCATGACACTAGCCAAAGACACTAAGTCCCTCAATGTGGTAGGTGGCAAGTCTATCGCCAACCGGGCACCCATCCAACCCCGGGCAACGTTATATTTACTAGAAAAATAGCTGTTGCCCGCTTGATTAATGGTCCCACAGGAACATTTAAATTTTGGGATAAAAACTATCCTCTGTTTTAATCTAAGTTAAACTCTCTGTGTGTGCCAAATTTCAGGGTTCAGCAGTTTTTGCGCAAAAGATTAACAAATAAACATACAAGCAGCTTTCGCACTTATACTTAATATTAGTATGGTCGAAAATATACATGTCGCAAGGTCGTGTGCGTGGCTTAGATACTGTGGT